>PVJC01012724.1:0-39199 GCA_004026665.1 Murina feae | reverse complement strand
GGCATCTCAGACAATTTGCATATTTCTCTATTATTAGTATAGATTTTTAATGTACTTACAAGTACATGTAAGTATTATAGGACTTGTGATTTCTAAGGACTTGTTTATTCCCAGTTAAATTTTAATTGGGTTGATTTTTATTATCTATTACATGAAAATGTTTTTTAATTGATTTTATAGAGACGAAGGGAGAGAGAGAGAAAACCATCTACATGTGAGAGACACATCCATGGGTTGCCTCCCACATGCACCCCCACCAGGGATTGAACCCACAACTTGGATATGTGCCCTGACCTGGAATAGAGCCTGCCACCTTTTGTGTACAGGATGATGCTCCAACCAGCTGAGTCACACCAGCCAGGGCAAGGATTTCATTTTTTGATTGAACAAATAGAGAGGAGAAGCAGTGTGATTGAGGATAAAAACCAGTCTACCAGAAGTCAGGAGACCTTGAGTTCTGTCCTTACCTTTATAAGGTTAGCAACTTTATGATAGCCCTTTTTAGAACCAACTCATGGCAGATATAGCTAATAGCTGACCCCAAATAGCTTCAGACTCTTTTTGATGTAGCCTGGTCAACAGATATATGGTTGGCATTCTAGATAAAATTTACCTGTCCTCTCAGCCTTACAAGGACTCTTCCACTTCCATGACTCCATCTTTAAGTGATTTGCCTGTAGAAAGTGTCTCTTGTTTCTGTGTCTTTACTGTCTCTTCACATTGACCAGTCAGGGGTGAACGTTACTGTGTGAATTGAAGAATTGTTTGTAGTCAGGGATAGCATGCTTGCATTTCATGTAATGCTATAGACTGACATTTGTGTCCTCCCAAAATTCATGTTGAAACCTAATTTCCAATATGATGGTATTTGGAGGTATAGAGCCTTTCAGAGGTGATTAGGTTATGAGGACACAGCCCTCATGAATGAGATTAGTGAGTTTATAAAAGACCCCAGAGAGATTCTTTGGTTTGGTGGAGGAGAAAAAAAGAGAGGGGAAGATCTGTCCTTAGTCCTGCATTGCACACTTCAAATTCCAACTGGCTACTAGACATATTAACTAAAATTCTTCAAATTTACCATAGTCAAAAAATACCTCTTTATTTTTCTTTTCTAATCTGTTCATTCCTGATGGAAGTTAATGTCTCACTCTCTACCTACCCAAGTCAGGAACCTGTTGGTTCTGGCTTGGTTTTCCAAGTACAGTACTGCTTTTCTCTGCCCTTGCTTCTACCATCTTAGCTAAGATAAGATCTTTATAATCTTTCACCGAGGTTGTTTTTTATTTGATCTAGCTGGTATTAGCCTGCTCATGTTACTCATGTCTCCTCCTTTTTCTCCTCTGCACACATCCTCCATACTGCTTTCAAGCTTACTTTTCTAAAAATCCTTTTTTAAAAAAAAACACACAATATTTCTTGAACATCTACTATGTAGAGCAAGCATGTCAAACTCAAAGGCTAACACGGGCCAAATAAATGAGGCATGTGGCCTGCGGGCCGTGAGTTTGACATGCTTGGTGTAGAAGGTACTATGCAGGCATTGAGTATACAATGAGAGAACAAAATGAGACTATTTCTTCCTAATGAAAATCCTTCATTAGTGATGGAGATAGATACTAAAAACAAAACAGGACAAGGTGCTATGAGAGAGAATAATAGGATTATATTGGGTAGTCAGAGAAAGCAGTTCTTAACATTTGAGTACTTAGGCTACTATCTCAAGAATGAGATGGAGACAGCTAAGCAAAGAGCGGGATAATATTGTTCCAGGCTGAGGGTACAGCATGAACAACACCCTGAGGTGGAGTTGAGTGTTTTAGAAGTGAAATGCTAGGATATAGGGATGGTCTAGACATCAAGCATGAGAAGGCAGTATTAAGAACTTCCAGGTTTCTAGTATGAGCAACTACTGGGTTAATGGTACTACATTTACTAAAACAAAAGAATAGGGGTAGGACAAGGTGGAGCAGGGGGTGGAATCATAAGTTTCATTTGTCAAGTTTGAGAATGTGAAAAAAAAATAAACGTACTTACTTCAGTCCTCTTTTTGGGTCCCCATTTCCTAATAGATCTGTTACAAATTCTATCTTGGCTTATAAAGTCCTTAAATAGTAGGACTTTTGACTCTAACTTAACTTTTCTAGCTGCTTCCTCACCTTCCCTTCATTACTGTGCTTAAATTCTTACGGTTTTCAAAACAGTTTTGTTTAGTTATTTTTTTTAGAATATTATCATTACTTTTAAAAATATATTTTTTATTGATTTCAGAGAGGAAGGGAGAGAGATAGAAACATTAATGATGAGAGAAAATCATTGATTGGTGGCCTCCTGCACACCCCCTCCTGGAGATTGAATCTGAAGCCTGGGCATGTGCCCTGACCCAGAATCATACTGTGACCTCCTGACGCATGGATCAATGCTCAACCACTGAGCCACACTGGCCAGACCTCAAAACAGTTTTGACCCTTTGCCAATGTTATTCTGGAATATATGTATCTGGCTGAAGCCTTTTTATTCTTCAAAGCCTTGTATATATTATTCTTCTATAGTGTCTTCTCCAGGTTTAGGTTAGGGTCTCAGGCCTTTTTACTGTCATTTGTTAATACCTTTGTTATAGTACTTATCACATTGTATTCGAATTTCTTTTTTAACATATCTGGACACATTTCACTAAAACGTGAGTTAAGTGAATACAGATATTAAAGCTTATTGTTTCTGTGTTTCCAGCATCTAGCATACAAGGACGTAGGAGCTACTCAGGAAGAGAATGAGTGGATGTTGCTTGTCCATAAACAGTCTAACTCTAGACCCTGACCTGGGATGAGTGTTCTTTGCTTCTATAGGATCCAGATACTACTTTTATCATATTACATTGACATTCAATTATCTTACGTAAGTTTCCTAAGGATAGGAACCGAATGTTGCTTTTCTTTGCCTTACTAATGCCAGTACAGTGTTTAACTTCCAATCAGGAAAATGCTGATGGTAGAACATAGTTTTGTTATGGAATACCTCACCAATAATGGCCTTGGTGGGTGGGCATTAAGGGGGCCTGAGATAGTAGAAAGGGAGATCCAGTATCAGCATATCTCAAATGCTTGCTTGCCATTCTTGATCAAAATACACATAAGTATACTCAAAATAAAAATAATAAAATTATTTCTTTGAAATAGCTGTGGAAATCACTTATTATTTCCATATTGTGAAATCCAGTGACATCTTACTTGACCTCTGAGCGGCATTTGACACTTTTGTCCACATTGTTTCCTACTTTTGAAAACATTGTTCTTCACTTCCAGGATACCATACACCATAACCATAACCAGCACCGTGATGTGTTATTCTTTTATTTTAGGAGTTGGTGCTGCTTTTTCAGATTACTAAATTTTTGAATTCCTCAAAGCTTAATCTTAGGCTTTCTTCTCTTACTCTATATGCTTTCCATAGGAAATTTCATCTGTATGTTGAAGATTTCCAGGTTTATGTTTATCTATAATGTGGCAAAATTAGGTTTACAATGATTCATATGGGAAATAATATAATAATTAATAAATAATAATACAGAGATAAACTGTTTCACATACTCGCAACTGTAAACCTATTTTTGTCTCACCCTGTATAAATATTTTCATCTTTTCCCATGGATATCTCAAAGGTACCTCAAATTCCCATGTTCAAGGTCAAACTCATGGGAGCCTTAGAAGTACCAGACTACAGAAGTTTTTTACCCTTCATAAAACTTGATTTTCAGCATTGTTAGCCTATCTAAAACATTGTTTAGCAGGAAATAATTTCCATATTAAAGTAATCATTTCTAAATAATTAATAATATAAAATTCAAGTAAATAGAAAATGACTATCAGAAGTACTGTAACAATAAACCTTCATTGAGCTACTATTATGTGCTAAGTACTTTAATTCTGTTAACAACTCTTGAGATAGATAATATTGTATTAGTGAAAAGTAATCGCCTGTAATGATTGTAAGTATAGACTCTTAATCAAGACTTCTCAGATACTTATCCCAAATGCCAACCCTACCACTTGTTAGCTGTGTGACCTCAGGTAATTTACTGATCTGGGCCTCAATCTCTTCATCTATAAAACAGAGATGGCCCTAGCTGGTTTGACTCAGTGGATAAAATGTTGGCCTGCAGACTGGAAGGTCCTGGGTTTGATTCCAGTCAGAGGCTTGGTCCCCAGTAGGGGGTGTGCAGGAGGCAGCTAATCAATGATTCTCTGTCATCATTAATGTCTCTTTTTCTCTTCCTTCCTCTCTGAAGTCAATAAAATATATTAAAAACAAAGCAAAACAAAAAAACAGAGATGAGTCTGGCTCGTGTGGCTCAGTGGTTGAGCATCAGCCTAGGAACCCACAGGTCATTAGTTTGATTCCCGGTCAGGGCACATCCTAGGTTTCTGGCTCAAATCCCAATAGTGGGTGTGCAGCAGGCAGCCAATCGATAATATTTCTCTCTCATCATTGCTTTTCTATCTCTCTGTCTTTCTCCCTGTCTCTCTAAAAAAATCAATTAAATATATATTTTTAAAACCAGAGATGGTAATATTTGTCTCTGAAGAATATCATTGGGATTTAAAGAATTAATATTAAAGATCTTTGTAAAATGCCTGGCACCATTATGATGAGCACTGCATACTTGTTAATATTATTACTTATTATCTTAGGTTTACAAATACGGAAACTGAACCTTACTGAAGTTGGTCCAAGGCTCACAGCTATTAAATGACAGTGTCAGGAGACAAACATAGACAGTCTGACACCAGAACTCCCTTAACCACTCTATTTTACTTTATTTCAACTAATAATTTATTTCATTCTCTTGCACATAGACAGACTCCATGTTAATGGTCTCACTGTTGTAATGCATTACAGTGCTCATACCTGGTGTTTAAGATGAAGATCTCAAATAGGTAGTTAAAAGCTCACTTCAGTATGATCTGAGAAGCACAAGGATACACATCTTAATTCCATTTTATTGTTTGTTCATTGTTACTCTCCCTTTCTTGTTAGCAGTTAACTCATCAAAATCCCTAGAAAATGTAAGTACTACTTTTATATTACTCCTAAGTGTGATTTATGTACTCTGTTAAGTCTTGTTTTTCTCAACATTTTCAGAATGACTTGAAGGCTCAGTATTAACATCGAGTGCCTAAAGTAAATATTTTTTGATATGTTTAACTATTACCTCTTTTGAAATTATATAATAATTTGTCCAGAGTCTAAGATGTTTCAATTTCTCAAAGAGTTTTCTTTTGAATTTGAATTCTATTAACTGCTTTTAAAATAGGAGCTTTGATTTTAGTATTTTGGTGTCTTTGTATTAGAGTCTGGTATTAACAAATACCATAATATTAATTTTCCTGTTAGCTGTAGTAATCAAATTGTTGTAGTATGTAGCTGAATCTGCTTAATTTTATAAGATTTTGTCTTTGACTCTCATTGAGGTCTTTAGTAAAAAAAGCACATCTGGTTACTATTTACAACTTCTATAGATGACTCCCCTCACCAATCCCATACTTACTTCTTTTTTTCCACTGTTGATTTTTTTATTCTTACTCACTTGTGGCAAAAAAAAAAAAATTCTTCACATTAAGGCAGAAGATATAAAGTCTTGTAGCGAATTTAGCAGGGAGGAGTTCTTCAGAAAGAGTGGACTTTGAAAACCAGAATCATGTGAGGGAAGAATCTGTTTTTACCTTTTTTGGAACTGAATTCTGTGACCTAGTATACTGACTCTTGTGGAAACAAATACACTTAAAATAGTGTTTCTATCAGAAAGACTCTTTCAGTCTGACAATAAAACTCTCCTCAAACTACCTTACATGGGGAAAAGACATTGGTCCAGGATAAATGTGGCTTTAAGAATGGCTCCACCCAAGACTCAAACTATGTTACCAAGACTTCATTTCTGTACATTTCTTAGCACTGTTTTCTTAGTTTTGGCTTTATTCCTCGGCCCTACATGAGCAAAAGATAAATAACTTCAGTCCCTTCAGCCCCTAAATCCTCACAGTGTAATGTGTATCTGGAAAGAGTGACCATCATTTTGCTAGAAGCCCAGCAAGTCTCAAAAACAAAACAAAACCAAAAAAAAACACATCTCATTGGCCCATTCCCCTTGTAAGGAGGGGAATGTGAGGCTCTGACTGGGACTGAGCCTTATGCCCAGCCATCAAGATTGAGGGCGTAGTCAACTCCACCAGATACTATAAACTATTTCCAAAAAGGAAATGAAGATACCATTATACCACAGGAAGAGTGAATGTTTTCTGGGCAGCAGAAAGTAGTTGTCCTTAACACTTGATAGTGTTTTTCCTTTCCATTATAAGGGTTAGCTCTTGTCTAAGAAAGAGCAGTTTGTATGGCTTGTTTGTTCGTTTGTTTAGTGCTAATATGAATTCACTTCCAAATTTTTGTTTTAAATCAACATACAAATGGGAATTGCTAGGACTTTTCATCTCTGAAGATCTTTGAGAATATATCAGCATAAAATTTGGTGCTACTTTAACAAATACCATAATATTAATTTTCCTGTTAGCTGTAGTAATCAAATTTGTTTATAGTTATTGTGATATAAGGCAGTGTCTTCAGGGGTTAACATGTTTTTCCAGGTTAACACTTTGTTTAATGCCTTAAGCAAACTGGGCTTTTTGGCCAAGAAACTTATAAAGAACCATAAAATCTAAGGTTCTTTTCTAGATACTAAGGGTCTTGGGGAGTCAATTTTTATGACTTTAATGAAAAGGTAATTTTTACTGAAAAGGAAAATAAGATACCTCTTAAGGGTTACTCTTCCTTTCTAACACCAAAAATATAAAATGAAGTAGAAAATGACACCTAAGTTTTAGTCTAATATAGTCATTTAGATAGCTCCTTCTATTTTTGTTAATATATGTGAATAAGTTATTAAGAATTTGTCTTTTTTAAAGTATTAAGAATAGCAATTAGACCAAACCTATTTGAACTTCCGTTTATTGAAGTATTATATGAAAAAGAGTCCAAATTAGTTTGAACAAATAATGTCTGAATTTATGGTATTCTGAGCGTAGTATTTTTCATTGAATGTCAAGGGTGTACTAAAGTGCCTACATTTATATTTCTCTATGGAAGATTGATCTGACAGTAAATTTAAGTCATTTTCACAATTTATATTGCTGTCTAAAAATTTCCCTTGACTTCACATTTTGTTCTGAATGTCTTGGTTTCTTCCCTCCACCTACACAATGTTGAAGGAAAGTCAAGCAAGTGTTGCAAAGTAACACAGTGATTTGAGAACCCTGGCTTTTTTCCCCCCAAAACAAGATAAACCTTTGTTATAAGATTGCTTTTTATTGATACAAAAAAACACTTTTGGCAAATATTCAATAAATGTGTGAATAACCTAATTGATTTAGCTAGAATGAATAGGAAGCTTTGCTCTTTGTCCTTGTAGATAAATTTGGCTCAGTAAACACAATGATAGACTCTGTGGTCAAAGGTATACAAACAACAAAAACTCCACCAAATATATAGATGTAAATATCAGCAATTTTATATCCAAGTCAGGGCCTCAAACAGAAAGAACAATATGTTAATTAGAATCTTACTTATTTCTATTATGAAAAATAATCATGTAGCTTACGTAGAATCCAGTACTTTGACAAATGTTAATATGTGAAAATATTAATAGAGAATTTTAAGCTGTATGAAGTTCAAAGATAGGTGTAAAAAATTTAAACATACTCTTGTATACTCTATAGTCAAACTCCAGTAAAGGCAGGAGACATAATTAGGACAAAAAAATTAAAGATAACATAAAACAAGTTAAGAAATAAGAAACAACTCATTATGGATGTCACATTATGGGTTAAAATATAAAATTTTAGAAAATTTTTGAGATCATATTTAAAACATTTTTTCCCCTTTAGTGGGACAGGGCAGGGGGGAGGGGAGAGAAAAAGTTTGATCTCTTTTAACTGAGTCTTAAGGCCCACTATATCAGGCATTTCTTTACCTTTCAGCTGCCTCTCATTCTGTTATTAAACATTCATTTGGTGCTTGCTGATAGGCACTGAGCTTAGAGACATGGTCCTTGATTTCCACAGACCTAACTGTTTATTGATCTCACCAAATCCTTCACTCCAGGGAACCTACTAGCTTTACCCTTTCCTAAGTACATAATGTTTTCCCCCCTTGTCTTTTTTATCTTGATGTATGTTGTTTCTAACACTTACCAAAACCTAGTCTCTCAGGGCCCAACTCAGCTACTTCTCCTTCTATGAAGCTTTTCCTGAATCCTCTTCCATCAAAGTAATATCACTTTTCTTTGGAATCTTACAATATCTATAGTATTTGCTTTAATATGATACCTGTCCTATACTGATTTGGATTGGGGTGATGATGTACACCTTCCCCCCCCCCCCCCATAACTATAAGTAAGTGGTGGTGGAGGAAATTATACCTTTTGCATTAGTTTGAATACTCCCATAGCTTCTGGCATTGTAGTGACTGCTCAGTAATATTTTTTGGATTAACTAGATGCACGAAATTAAAAATAGGGAGACTATAGCCCTCAGTTTGAAAATGGCTCCAATACCTAAATTAAACTGCAAGTGAAGCCCATAATGCTATTGTTAGAAGAAATCTTTAATAAACATTTAATGGAAAGTTCTGCTCTAGAATATTGGAAGAAGGGTGGCTCTTTCTAATCCTAGAAGTATTCATTTTTAAAACTATTTTTAGCTATTTAGCCAAGTAGGACTATAAGCTAACATTTCACTTTATAAACTGGGAAAACATAAGAAAAATGTTTTTCTGAGTTGTGTGAGCTGTACTAGTGTATTATGGAACATGCGCGGGGCAAGGGAATTCCTGATTTATACCCAGTCTGTCAGAAGGAAGGGTGGCCTGGACATGCATTGGGGCAGTCTTATGAGACTGAGCCCTTTCACTTGTGGGATCTGAGCTAAGTCCAGGTAGTATCAGAATTGAATTGAATTGTTGGACACCCAATTGGTGCTAGAGAATTGATTAACTGATTGGTGTTAGAGAAAACACCCCTTAGTTGCATTTATTGAAAGTGATGTAAGATGTTGGCAAAAACATAAAATTCATGTCTACAACTAAGGCTAGATTGAAACAGAATATGAGATTAAAAATTCCAACCCTAATTGTGAATTTTGTTATTTTGGTACAAAAAGCAGTTGGTTTGGGAAAATCTTCACCTCTTTGAATACTTATATATCCTGTGAATGTTCAAATGACTTTTCTCAGTTTCTCTGGTTCTAGAAGTGGGAGTTAATACAAGTTCTAAAGCTGCATAAATTGTTCTGATCTCTTGTTTTAAAAAATCAGTATTTGAATTCCAGATGTATGTTAGCATCCAGTGAATGATCTTAAGTTTATGGCAGGTTGTTGTGGTTGTTTTTTGTTGTGGTTGTTTTAATGTTTTTTAAAACAGCTTTATTGTGCCCTAGCCAGTTTGGCTCAGTGGATAGAGCGTCAGTCTTCAGTCTCAAGGGTCCCAGGTTTGATTCTGGTCAAGGGCATGTACCTTGGTTGCGGGCACATCCTACTGGGGTGTGCAGGAGGCAGCTGATCGATGTTTCTCTCTCATCGGTGTTTCTAACTCTCTATCCCTCTCCCTTCCTCTCTGTAAGAAATCAATAAAATATATATATTTTTAAAAACAGCTTTATTGAGATATCATTTATATACCACACAGTTCATCACACAGTGGTTTTTAGTATAGTCACAGAGTTGTACAATTATCATCATGGTCAATTTTAGAACATTTTCATCACCTGAAAAAGAAACCCTAATCCCCCCAGTTTCCACACCCCAACCCTAGGCAACCACTAATATTATTTTCTGGATTTGCTTATTCTAGACATCTATCTAATATAATAAAAGAGTAATATGCAAATTGACCATCACCCAAGACACCTAAGCCATGCCCACCAGCCAAGCCACACCCACCAGCCAATCAGAGCAGCTGTATGCAAATTAACCCAGCCAAGATGGAGGCCAACAGCCCATGGAGCTAGAGCAAACCAGAGGCTTCTGTTGCAGCTGCCTGCCTAGGCTGGCTGAGCCTCTGCTCAAGGCCACACCCACTAGCCAATCAGAGCAGCTGTATGCAAATTAACCAAGCCAAGATGGAGGCTGGCAGGGTGGCTCTGCACTGGGAGCCTCCGCGGCTGGCACAGCTGTGCCAGGTGTGTCAATTCAGTACGGGGGTCCAGCCTGGGGCCTCCTCGGGGCATCCAGGAACGCCGATCCCGGGTCCACTGCCTGGCTCCACCCTGGGGGCCTCTGCGGGGCGTGCAGGAGCACCCGTCCAGGGTCCGCTGCCTTCATCCGCCCCCGGGGGCCTCCGCAGGGCATGCGGGAGCATCTGCTGCACAGTGCAGAGCATCCGAAGCCAGTCCGCTGCCCAGCTCCACCCCGGGTGTGTTTGCTCAGCAGCAGGGCTCCACCGAGGGATCCTGCACCAGCATCCGCCCCTGGCTCACCACCCAGCTCTGCGCCAGGTGTGTCCCCTCAGTGGTGGGGGCCCATCAGGCATGTGCGATCATGGGCCCTCCAGTGGGAAACGTCCAGGCTTGCACTCACCAGCCCTCCCACCCCCCAGTGCACAAACCCTGAAGGGGCTGTGGGCAGCCTGAAAATGGCCCTCAGCCCCTCACCCAGGCTGGCCAGGCACACCAGCAGGTGGACATCCCCTCCGCCGGAGGTGTCCCAGACTGCAAGAGGGCACAGGCCAGGCTGAGGGACCCCCCCAACCCCCGAGTGCACAAATTTTTGTGCACCGGGCCCCTAATATATATATATATATATAAAAGGCTAATATGGAAAGTGTCCCCTCGGGGATTCCACCAGGAGACTTGGAGTTGGATTGCTTGCTATGATATGTGCTGACCACCAGTGGGGCAGCACGGAATGAAATAAGGCCCTGGCCGGCAGCCAAAAGGAAGGCCTCAAAAGATCCTGATTGCCGGCCAGGCCTAAGGACCCTACCCATGCACCAATTTCGTGCACCGGGCCTATATTTTCACATAAATGGAATCACACAATATATAGTCCTTTCACTTAGCATGTTTTTAAGGTTCATCCATGTTGCAGCATGTATCAGTATTTTATTTTTTATTGCCAAGTAATATTCCATTGTATGGATATACCACATTTTGTTTATTAATTCGTTCAGTTGATGGACATATGGGTTACCACTTTTTGGCTTTTATGACTAATGTTCACTGTGAACATTTGTGCATAAGTGTTTTTGTAGACATGTTTTTATTTCACGTGGGAGTGAAATTTCTGTTTTATTTATGTTTGATCATTTGAAGGACTGCCAGACTGTTTTGCAAAGTGACTACACCATTTTACTTTCCTACCTCAAGATTCCAACTTTTCCACATCCTTACCAATACCTGTCATTGTCTGTCTTTTTTATTATAGTCATCCCAGGGAGTGTGAAGTGGTATCTCATTGTAGTTTTGATTTGCGTTTTCCTAATGGCTAATGATGCTGAGTATTTTTTCATGTATTTATTGGCTATTTGTATTCTTTGGAGAAATCTCTGTTCAGATCCTTTACCAGTTTTTAATTTTATCATTTATATTTTACTATTTAATTGTAAGGGTTCATTATATATTTGTATCTAAATACAGATATATCTGTATATGATATGTGATTTGCAAATTTTTTTAATACTCACCTGAGAATATATTTTTTATTGATTTTAGAGAGAGAGAGAAACATCCATGTGAGAGAGAAATATCGATCCATTACCTTCTGTGTACACCCCAACTGGGATTGAACCTAAAACCCAGGTATGTGCCCTGACCAGAGATCGAAGCACCAACTTTTCAGTGCATGGGACAGTGCTCCAACCTACCGAGTCACACTGGCCAGGGCAGATGCAAATTTTCTTTTTATTCTTTGCATTATGTATGGCAGTGCTTTTTCTGTTTTAAAAATTTTATTTTTCCATTATAGTATACATTCAATATTATTTTGTATTAATTTTGTATTAGTTAGATAATCATAAACTTACAAAGTGCTTCTCCCAATTTTTCCGGACCTATCTGGCATCTTATGTAATTATTACAATATTATTGATTATATTCTCTATGCTGTTCTTTATATCCCTGTGACTATTTTGTAACTACCAATTTGTACTTAATCTCTTCACTGTTTTCACCTAGTCTCACAACTCACCTCCCCTCTGGCAACCATCAGTCTGTTCTCTGTATCTGTGAGTCTGTTTTAATTTTGTTTTTTTTATTTTGTTCTCTAGATTCCACATGTAAGTGAAGTCATGATATTTGTCTTTCTCTGACTGACCTATTTCACTTAGCATAATGCCCTCTAGGTCCATCCATACTATCAATGGCGAGATATCATGCTTTTTTATGGCTGAGCAGTATTTCATTGAATATGTACCACAGTGTTTTTACCCACTTGTCTATTAATGGGCATCTTATATAATAAAATCATAGTATGCAAATTGCCCCCTCCTATATAATAAAAGTGTAGTGTGCAAGTTTGTCTGGGAGTTTGACCAGGGGGCAGGGACCAGCTGGAGGAAGTGGGGGAGGCCCCAGCAGGCAACCAGCAGCCACTAGGGACCCTACCAGTGCACGAATTTCATGCACTAGGCCTGTAGTTGTCAATAACACTGCAATGAACATAGCAGTTCAAATATTCTTTTAAATTAGTGTTTCGGGTTTCTTTGGATATTTACTTGGAAGTGGAATCACTGGGTCATAAGGAAGTTGCATTAACTTTTGAAGGACCCTCCATACTGCTTTTCACAGGAGGATGTGGAGAAAAGGGAACCCTTGTGCACCAATCTGCACTCCCACCAACAGGGCAAAGGATTCCTTTTTCTCCACATCGTCACCAGCATTTGTATGTTGATTTGTTGATGATAATCATTCTGACAGGTATAAGGTGATATCTCATTGTGGTTTTAATTCACATTTCTCTAATGATTAGTGACTTTGAGCATTTTTACATATGTCTGTTGGTCATCTGTATGTCCTCTTGGAGAAATATGTATTCAGATCCTCTATGTGGCCATACTTTTGGTATTTAGATTTCTTTCTTTGGGTTAAGGAGATATCTAGGTTAGTAAAGTCCACAAAGTGGGAGTGTAAATAGCCAATTCAGGGAGGCATGGCCTATCAGGTGAACAGAAAGAAACAAATCTTCATGATATGCCAATCATTGCTTTTATTTGTCTGATTTTCAGCTTTCTTTTTATGGTATAAAATTGGAACAACAGCCCAGCCAGAATAGCTTAGTGGTTGAGTGTCAACTTATGAACCAAGAGGTCATGGTTCAATTCCTGGTCAGGGCACATGCCCTGGTTGCAGGCTCAATTCCCAGTAAGAGGCATGCAGGAGGCAGCCAATCAATGATTCTCTCTCATCATTGATATTTCTATTTCTCTCTCCCTCTCCCTTCTGAAAAAAAAAAAACAAAACACAAAAGACAACAACAACACACACAAAAAAACAACAAATATGTAGAAATGTAACCACACACCGCAAAGAATAGAGCTAAAGGTGGAGATCTGGCCATCTCATATAATAATACTTACATAATGCGAGGTATGAGTTACTTGTTGGCTGACTGCTCTGTTCTTTAGCATTTGTGATATTGCCTCCAAAATAATGAAACTAATGAAGAAATCAAAAAGATATATTAACTAACTCTACTATTTAGCCCTGTGATCATCATCAAATAACTTACCCTCCCTGGATATAGATTTTTTTCTCATCTATAAAATGAGGGAATTGAAAGGAAAATTAGGCAAGTTGAATAGGATATTCTTTTAAGGTTCTTTCCAGCTCTAATATGTGCTTATATGATACAGTAGAACCAGTGATTTTTTTTCTTCTTCCTGCCTCCAACAAGGAAGAATTAAGCCTTGTGGAAAATCTTAGGCTGTAATGTACCTTTTCCTCAAAAAGATTAAAGTTAGTGGGTTGGTCAAGAAAAAAACTGGACACATGTAGATAATTCAGGAAAAAATTATTATAGAACAGCAAATGCCTTCTGTGTGAGTTTGCCTTACGGTTTAGAGGAACATGACCTTAGTGTTACCAGTGAGATGCAACTAAAGGATGAAATAATTTACACACCTGCTGTGGGTGTGGCTAGAAGCAAAGGGATTGTGAGGAATGAGTACTTCATTGCTTCCTTAGAAGTATTCAGAGATCATTAGAGAAGAAGCAAGCTATAGGAGGTCACTTGTGTTGGTGAAATCAAGACCTAGGCTACAGCTAAATAAAGAAGAAAAATAGGACCATAAGATAAAGAAAAACAACTGAAAAGGCCTAGAAATTGTGAGGTAAGTGCACTTTGTTTTGTTTTGATTTTCTGGAATGATTTTTAAACATTTTCAGGGTATTGGAAGTTTAACATTGGTCCCTGACCTCAACTGAGATAATTGCCAGAAGTTCAGGCATTGTAAATGAAGACAAGGAAGTCTTAAGCCAAGCCAAGTATGGAATAAGAGTAGGGGAAAGGTCATTTAGATTCAGGTTCATTTGTCCCATCAGACAAGAAAGCTAAGTAAAGTTTTGGTTTTGTATTTGAATGGCCTCCATGGTGTTATTAATCAGACATCATTGTAATTAAGGCACATGTGAAAAGTAAAACTAAAGTAAGTTCTTTACAAAAAAAATCAGAATTCAAATTGGGAAAGAAATACTTAAAAATTTAATTCTAGCCCTTTTCTCCCTTATGAACATGGGTATTTGTCCTATAAAAATAGTTCATCATACTCAGAAAATATAGAGTAATTTTGTTTGTAATGTCTTAGAGCTCAAGAAAAATATATTTCCTCAGGAGATTATTTTGTTTAAACACAGAGCTTGATATACATAAGGAATTTTTATACTGTTAATGCTCTCTTAATCATTAAAGTAGTTCATGATCATAGCATAAGAGTTGTTGACATCTTGGTTGCCCTAGGAGTTGAGCAAGAAATACACTCCCATAGTTGATAAGAGAGTCAATGTGTTGGTCTAAAGAATGGCAAGTCCTTGGCATAGTCACAACTACATTCTGCTTAGTATGAGTATTGGACCTGTCATGTCCGGCTTCTTGAGCAGTTTCATCAGACTGGAATCACATGACCAGGGCAGGCTCACCAATTAGCAAAATCTTTAGATAGAATATGCCCAGATCATTTGTATAGATATGTTTCCTGGACTGGATGTGTATCTATATTGGACGAAAGCAGGATACCTGAGCAGATTGTCACCTATGTGGGCCTGCTGCCAACAGAACAAGCAAAAGAAACATGCAGATTTACTGAAAAACAGCTTCAGGGTATGTGGCACAATTGTGGAATGCTGGGAAGCAGCAGAATTAAACTTGCTGCTGTAAGTAGAGGGCAGTTCATCTTGTGTCAAGATGTTAGGTGACAAGGTATTATTAGACTTAGGACCAACAAAAGTGTTTTTATGTAAGAATATCAGCCCTGCTCTAGTTATTGGGCTCAGTGGATAGAACATTGGCCTGTGGACCAAAGGATCCAGTCAAGGACACATACCTCGATTGCAGGCTTCTCCCAGGTCCAGGCCCCAATCAGGGCATGTGCAGGAGGCAGCCAATTGATGTGTTTCTCTCACATCAATATTTCTCTCTCTCTCTCTCTTCCACTCTCTAAAAATTAATGGAAAAATATACTCAGACGAGGATTAAGAAAGAGAGAAAGAGAATTTAGGCCCTAGACCAGTGGTTCTCAACCTTCCTAATGCTGCAACCCTTTAATACAGTTCCTCATGTTGTGGTGACCCCCAACCATAACATTATTTTCGTTGCTACTTCATAACTGTAATTTTGCTACTGTTATGAATTGTAATGTAAATATCTGTTATGCAGGGTGTATTTAGACGACCCTTGTGAAAGGGGTCACGACCCACAGGTTGAGAACTACTGCCTTAGACTTAGTGGATGGATAGTATAGATCAGCAATTTCAACCAGTGTGCCAGAGAATTTTTAAAATATGCAATACCTGACTATTTAATCAAGGGCACTGACCTTTTTTTTTTCTTTTCCCTGAACCATCTATACTAATAAAAGGGTAATATGCTAATTAGACAGGGAGACCTTCTGGATGCCCTTTTGGACAAAGCCATTATGGCGGGACCAAGGCAGGAGCTGTTAGGGGCAATCAGGCCAGAAGGGGAGGGCAGTTGGGGGTGATTAGGCTGGTGGGCGGGCAGTTAGGGCAAGCAGACTGACAAGGGGGGCAGTTGGGGGTGAGCAGGCCTACAGGCAGAGTGGTTAGGGGTGGGCAGGCAGGCAGGCAGGTGAGCGGTTAGGAGCCAGTGGCCCTGGATTTCAAGAAGGATGTCCAACTGCCAGTAGTCAGACATTCCCCAAGGAGTCCCAGATTGGAGAGGGTGCAGGCCAGGCTGAGGGACACCACCACCACCACCACCACCACCATTCCCCCCCTCCCCTGCTCAAATTTCATGCACCTGGCCACTAGTTCTATATAATAAAAGCCTGATATGCTAAGTGTCTGGTCATCTGGTCAGCCATTCAACCAATCAAAGCATAATATGCTAATGATATGCCACTCAACTGCTTGCTATGATGTGCACTGACCACCAGGGGCAGAGGTTCCGACTGGTAGGTTAGTTTGCTGCTGGAGTCCACTGATCAGGACTAAGCAACACAGGCCGGACACACCCTGGAGCCCTCCCGTGGTCCCTCCCCAGCCCCAATATTGCACCAGTGGAGTCCCTATGCCTGGCATGCGCCCTCACAATCCATGCTGAGAGACCTCCCTCCCCCCGAGTGCACGAATTTTGTGCACTGAGCCTCTAGTAAATATATATAGGTCATATAATAGAGTTGCATCTTATAGACCATGCCACATAATAAGGTTATATCTGATTGGTTAATTCTTGGTACCAGAAATCCTTACATATACAAATATAAGCATAGGCATCTGATTTTTTTTTAATGTCACTTTGTAGCAAAGAGGGTAATTACTATTATTAATTTTTTGGTTAATATTTAGCAAAATATATAATATTTTTTTGGTGTGCTACAGAATTTTATAATCAATTTGTGTGCCATGTGATGAAAATGGTTGAAAATTGCTGGTACAGATGGTTTGCATATGCAGCTTATTGAACAGATATGAACTATAATTCTTGTGACTTGAATTAGCATGTGTGTGGGTTTTTTAAATTTATTTTAAACTAGGGGCCTGGTGCACAAAAATTTGTGCACTTGGGAGGGTCCCTCAGCCCAGCCTGTGCCCTCGGGCAGTCTGGGACCCCTCAGGGGATGTCCACCTGCTGGCATGCCTGGCCAGCCTGGGTGAGGGGCTGATGGCTGTTTGCAGGCTGCCCAAGCCTCCCAGTGGGGACCCTCACCCGATGGGGCCAGCCTGGCTGAGGGCCGTTTTCAGGCTGCTCACAGCCCGGACAGGGTTCGGGTCCCAACTGGGGTGCCTGGCCAGCCTGGGTGAGGGGCTGGGTAGGCAGCTGGGCGCCGCTTCCAGGGGTCCCAATTGCTGGCTCTGCCTCCTCCACAGCTGGAGCCCAGCCTGCCGTGCTGGTTGCTGCCTCCAGGGTCCCCATTGCTGGCTCCACCTCCTCATCAGCCTTAGCCCAGCGGGCCGTGCTGGCCACCGGCTCCAGGTCCGATCACTGGCTCCGCCTCCTTCTCAGCCTGAGCCCAGCTGCCCACCGCTGCCTGCATCACACCTGCTGCTGCCCACTCCGCACCCACTGCCGCTCTGTGGCTGCTGGCCTCCATCTTGGTTAGGTTAATTTGCATACAGCCACTCTGATTGGCTGGTGGGTGTGGCTTAGGTGTCTCAGAGAGACAGTTAATTTCCATATTACTCTTTTATTAGAGTAGATGTAATTAAGCACAAAGCAAGTTCACCTTTGCCTGTATAGAGGAATAGACTAGTTCCTTGCATAACCAACCCTTCCACATAATAAAACATGTTTCTTAAGAGAAGATATGGGGGAATTTGTAGTAGTTGGCAGTAACTCCTCAAATGAAGCTTACAAGTAGCATAATCTAAAAGCAGCTAAGTTCAGTAAGTTTGGTACCTTTGGTAGCTTATTTGATGAACCTTGTAGCTTATTTGATGGAGCTTGTATGCTTCCAACTCACCTCTAGGTGCTACTGTCATTTCTCCATGTTAATAAGCAGCAAATTAATCTGATTTATTTTATTATAAAGTATAAAGCTGGGAGTAAACAAGCATGATCATTTGAAAATGTGATTGAATTTTCACCTGTTCTTATGCCTGTAATATACTGTACAGTGTTGTAAAACCAAACCAGAAAAAAAAATCTGATGTATTTGAGTGCTAAAAGGGCACTCTTTCTTCACATGAATTATATTCATTCTTCTATTTTTTTAAAAGGAGTGTTCTTTAACAGATTATTATACTAAATCTGTTCAAATAGGCTATTACACTATCATGAAAAGGTAGTTTAGTATTTCAGCTCTACTTCTGACATTTATAGAGCATTTATATAGTTAATTAAGTTAACCTTTTAAGACCCCATTTGAAATACCTAATTCCATAACTTGAAAATAAGCCCATGTTAGAATTTTTTCTGTGCTTCTTGCTTACTTCCGTTTCTTCCCTTTTGGGCCACAGACTTCCTTGAGGAGGAGGTGAGAGAGAAGTGAATTTTTACTTCAGCCAATAGAATCTCGAATTATATAGTGTTTACCTATTTTGCATAACACAGTCTCACCCACACACATTAGGAGATGCTTAAGTGAAAGAACACTGAGCAGACAGCTATTCAGTGTGTGATTCCAAGTGTAATTGGGAGATGCTTTTAAATACTATCTGGATTTTATCCTCCAGTGAGAAGGTTGTTTGTCTAGCTTGTGGTGATAGCGATGGAATAAAGAGGTAGGTGTTCTGTGACTTAATTTTAAGTGTAACATTGTCAGGGCTTCAAGGTTCCAGGTAAGTTTATAAAAGAAATGATTTTGAATCATAATCAGGTCATTTATATTTAATAGTTTCACATTTTTTATATTCAGCTTTAGATGTGTAATGTATGAATTGCATTTTCCGTTTTAGGGAAAAGATTGAATAAATCTCAAGTTCTAAGGCTTTTGTGTATTTAGGGAGGCTTTACACTGTTACTCTCACCTCCATAATTAGCCTTAAAGAAAGCATAAGAAAAATAACGATGTTGATTGCCTATGAACAGAAAACTGAAAACTCTTCCCTTGTAATGTTTTTCCAATCCAAGCTACAGTATTTGGTGTGGGGGTTTTTTTGTTTGTTTTCTTCTTTTTTACATATTTTAGAACTTTATGTTATCTGTTGCTTTCTTTGGAATTATTGAATTTGAGAATTACATTGCTCTCTGAAGGAACTTGGTAGCCAGAATGACAGTGCCGTCATTGTATTTTGGCTAGCCGTTAACAATTTATTCAGAGTCTAGTTTTTTTAACCATAAATCATCTCCTGAGTTGCTTTCAAAGAGATCTAGGCCTTGGGATAACTGCAGCTTAATCTTTAAACATTTTCAGAAGGTAGGGAAAAATATTAAGAATTTTTAAAATATTGAGAGCCTTGCTTTATAAGGATTTTAAGTGATGTTTCTACCTGAATATCTTGCTGTTGTTCTTCTGATATAGTGGGAAGAGATTAATGATTTTAGATCTGGTGACTTATGGGGTCAGAGGGACCATCTCTTCCTGCTAAAAAGTGAACAATGATCATTCCTAGCAATGTTGTTGTTTTTCTGAGTCATTTTATTTTGATTAAAAGAAAAGATACTTGAGATTATTTTTCTTTCTATAGGAAATTCATGAAAGATTGAATCTGCTTGCTAGAATACCGGCATGTTGCCCAGTACTGTGTGTTTATTCTTTATCATTTTCTAATCTATTTGGGAGAGGGAAATACTCTCTTTTGTATATGTAGAAAAGGCAAGTGTGAGTGACAAGAGAAAAGTTGCAAATTACGATCATAATTTAAGTTGATCACTATTTACTTAATTGGAGTGTTTGTAATGTGAAAATAAAACAGTAATTAGAGTGGAGCCCTGGCTGGTTTTGCTCAGTGGATAGAGTGTCTACTTGCGAGCTGAAGGGTCCCAGGTTCGATTCTGGTCAAGGGCATGTACCTTGGTTACAGGCACATCCCCAGTGGGGAGTATGCAGGAGGCAGCTGATCGATGTTTCTCTCTCATCGATGTTTCTAGCTCTCTATCCCTCTCCCTTCCTCTCTATAAAAAAAATCAATAAAATATATTTTAAAAAATAATAATTAGAGTGGAGAGAGAACATTTGTAGAAATATCCAAGCTATATGTATGTACCGTTTTCCTAATGAAAAGAGTTAAATGGGAATACCATACTGAGTGATTTAAAATATTCATCCTGCTAAAAAATAGATGTTCTAAGCCTCCCACACACAATATCTCTAAATTGCTGCTATAAAATTTTATGGAGAAAAACATTATGATTTGGTCAAAGAAGATCAGCTGCTCCTTTTCAGAACATTTCATGAACCAAAGAGAAAACTAGAACTCGCAGAAGAGGAAACTTGTTCATTGGTGAGATTAGATATAGTTATTATTCTCTTTTTTTAATCCTCACCCAAGAGCATGCTTAGAGAGAGGAAGGGAGAGAGGAAGATGAATATGAGAAAGAAACATTGATTGGTTGTCTTCCATAAGCACCCTGACTGGTAATAGGACTTACAGGTGCACAGGATGATGCTCAACCAACTGAGCCACTCTGGTCAGACGAAAAAGTTTTTATTTGTTTGTTTATTTTGTGGGATTTTAAATCCTTATCCAAGGATATTTTTCTCTATTGATTTTTTGAGAGAGTAGAAGTGAGGGAGGGAAGAAGAGTGAGACAGACACAGAGAAACATTGAGATGTTAGAGAGACACATCGATTGGTTTCCTCCTGCACACCCTCCAATCAGGGCCAAGGATCAAACATGAAACCCAGGTCCGTGCCCTTGCCTAGGAATCGAACCCAAGACCCTTTGGTGCATGGGCCAATGCTCCAACCACTGAGAACATGGGCCATGGTGAAATAGTTATTTTGTTACAGTGATTTGCCTGTTAGTAGCTAACTTTACTGGTTAGAAACAATATTGGAGATTCAGTTGTACTTTGAATTTTCAACTGCATTTCCCCCCATATCTTTTAAATTGAGCTTATAATGGAATTGCGAAACTATAAAAGACTTAATGTCCCTTAAGAGCAGGGACTACATATACTAAATCTTATTTTATTGAGATGTGCTATCTTTTTCCCTATTGAGAATCAAACATTTATGTAGCATTTAACCTTTAAACAAATTGCAATGATTTTTGAGGCCTTTGGTTATATTTCAGGGCCTGTTATATATTAAGAGCAGAGTAGAAAGCGTAGACTTAACTGTATGGTGTCGAAGTTACTACAAAGAACAGATTATAACATTTGTTTAGATACTGTAAAATAAAGATGAATCTCTGAGAAAATAATTAAATTTTAAGTGATTACTATAAATTAATGGAGTATTATTAGGATCTATAATACTTTGTATGACTAACTAAATATATATTAGGTATTCTTAAAAAATACTTTTTTTTGTTTTATATTACATTTGTTCCTTGAAAATCACTGGCTTAACTTTCAAAGTTTGAGTAATTTCAAGAGACCCACAAGTCTCTGTATGACTTATATATTTAGTGAGTTGACCAAGCAGGTGACTCAACATCCAAATTTCAGTGCAGCTTTGTTGTTCTCATTCGGTCCTCATGACAAATTTTATGAGATGTGGGAAATACTGTCATTATTTTATAAGATGAGAAAATCATGTGCATACAGAGCTAGTTCTATAGATCTGATAATTCAGAGTTGGCCCTAGGTACATTCATAGCTTACTTAGCTCTTCATAAGTGTCTCTTGTAGTTTGAAGAAAACATTATCACAAATGAAATAATTAGTGAATAATTCAGAAAAGTGTTTCACTTAGTTGCTTTTTAAAATGAAAGGTATCAAAATTACCCAGTGCTGCTGCTTCCTCACTCTTCCTCCTCCCAGCTCCCCATTCCATTCCCTGCCATAAATTCCTTAAGACTAGGATTCATGTAGTTAGGTAGATAGAATTCAAATAAATACTGTTAAAGATTTCAGTATACAGCATTAATTCAGAAGCTGTGATATAATTGCATATACAGTGTTTTCTAATAAAACTATCTACATCATTCAATAGTAAAATTGCCCTTAATATCAACTTTTTTAATTCCCCAAAGAAAAACTCATGAAACATGGTTCTATCAAATTCTGCTCAGTATGTTGGTCAATCACTTTGGTTCAGGTATTGCTCAGTCCAGTGAGTGGCCACATTTGTAACACTCCTGACCAAAGGGGCTGTGGAAGGTGCAGTTTCACATCAAGAGAGAGGACATGAGACCTGGCAGGCACTGTGATTTGACAAGACCAAATATAGCTTGGAAATCTTGCACCTTTAGGCAGTGAGAAGGCTGAAAGGAAGCAAACTTTGAATCTTGAATTCATATTTTAATGCCTTTTATTAAATGCCTATTTTGTTTGTTTCCTATTATTACTACTTTTTATTTTGAAATATTTTAGCCTACAGAAAATATGGGGAATAAAAGGAATTAAATATATATATATCTCTATATATCTCTATATATATAGAGAGATATATATATACTTAATTTGTGCACCGATGGGGTCCCTCAGCCTGGCCTGCGGGGTTTGGGCCGAAACCAGCAGTCAGACATCCTCCAAGGGATCCTGGATTGCGAGAGGACGCAGGCCAGGCCAAGGGACCCCACCAGTGCACGATCTGTCAGAGATGGGGAGAGCTCCAGGGCGTGTGTGTCCAGCCCATCTCACCCAGTCCGGATCAGCTGGACCCCAGCAGCAAGCTAACCTACCCATCAGAGCATCTGCCCCCTGTTGGTCAGTGCATGTCGTACGACCGGTTGAACGGTCAGACACTTAGCATATTAGGCTTTTATTATATAGGATAGATATAAAACGTACTCAGCTTCACAATCTGTATAACCAGAGTATATTTATCAAAACCAGGAAATTAACATTGGTACAATATTATTAGCTGTAGTATTGAGCTGTAGACCATATTCAGATTTAACCAGTTTTCCACTAAAGTCCTTTTTCTGGTCCAGGTTCTAGTTCATGCTCCCATATAGTTGTTGCAGCTCCTTAAACTCCTCCAATCTGAGGGTTTCTTTGTCTTTCCTTACATTTTATGACCTTGGCACCCTTAATGAGTACTGATAGTTATTTGTAGAACACTTGTCAGTTTGGGTTAGTCTGGTGTTTTCTCGTGACTAGATTGGGGTTATGCATTTTTTGGCATCGTATCGCAGAACTGATGTGTCTCCAGTGCATCATAGAAGATACATGATATCAAAATGTCTCATTATAGATAATGTTAAGCTCGGTCAGTGGTTAAGGTGATGTCTGCCACGTTTCTCCCACTGTGAAGTTACTGTTGTCTCCTGTATAATTAATGAATCTTTTGGGGTATATACTTTGAGGCTATTGTTGTCTTTTTTTTTTAATCCATGTAATTTGGTCATTTTTTTATAAGGACTAAAGAAAGCCCATATTACTCTATTTCTGGAAGTGATTTACCTGTCCAAAATAATCATTACATAATACTTTTTTTGGAAAGGCCCATAGTCTACATAAAATTAATATGGTTTACTCCTAGGATATAAAAATACAACCATGGATTCAGTGTTCCATTTCATATATGTGTGTGTGTGTGTGTGTGTGTGTGTGTGTGTATACATACACACACACACACACACACATATATATATATTTTATTGATTTTTTTACAGAGAGGAAGGGAGAGGGATAGAGTTAGAAACATCGATGAGAGAGAAACATCGATCAGCTGCCTCCTGCACACCTCCCACTGGGGATGTGCCCACAACTAAGGTACATGACCTTGATTAGAATCGAACTCAGGACCTCTCGGTCCGCAGGCTGACTATCTACTGAGCGAAACTGGTTAGGGCTCCATTTCTTTTTATTTCATAAGTTGGTATAGATTTAAATTGATTGGAAAATTTTTTATTTTATTCATTTTTTTCCAAGTTTAAATTTTATCCAAGGAACTTTTTAAACAGCTTTAAATGATTGATTGAATTATTGAGAAAATTAAAATTATATTACAGAAGTTTATTCCCATGTTAGGGCAATAGCATTAATGTAATCTTTTGCTCTTTAGTACATTATACATAGTAGGAGAAGAATTGGGGTATTTTCTTGTTCATTGTTTAATTTTATTTCCCAAAGTAGTTCTCTCCTCTCCCTCACACTCATCCTTACTCTTATTTTCAGGAGTTTCGGCGTGTTGGCTAGAGTTTGAATTGTAAACTTACAGTTTTGTTAATCTATAAAATGAGGCTTATAACAGTTTCTGTCTCAATTCTGGGAAGTAAATCAGTTAATACATGTAACAGTGCTTGGCAGAGATAGAATCCAGTGTTAGCCACTCTGAGAAAACGGTAGCATAAGCATGAGTTGACTGCCAGCATTGGATGTTGATTTTAGAAAATGATAGAATTTCCCATGAATACACTTATAGCCAATGTTTTTGTTCCAAATAACCATCTAATCCCACTGAATGTGGTGTTTTCTGCAGAGTTTTGTTTCAAGGTTTTAATGGTTAAACCAAGGGGAGTTTCTAGTTCTGCTTTTAAAGAAGCTTCTCATCATTTTAGAAACTTTGGTAATCCAAAAGGATGGGCAGGAACAATAAACATATTCTAGTCCTTTGTTGTGTCTTTTAAAATACACTTTCTAGGTGTGGAGAATTAGTGATCATTTTGGAGTAGAGTGGTACAGCTGTATTTAAACCCCCATTAAACAATGCCCTGCAGTTTTGTTTTGGCTGTCACTTCGCAGGGAGTACATGAAGCCTTCTATTCCTAGGCTGTCTGGACTCAATTCTAATAGGTGTCTCTTCCTGATGGTACCCAGGAGTTTGCCTTAGTGTAATGCCCTGCTTTTCCTCCTGGGTTCCTTTCTCCCTTCCCCATTTTTTAAATGAACATGCAAAGTCCACTTCATTTACAGAAGTTTTTATTGTTGGTCACTACCAGGAAACAGGGTTGACAAATAGAAGGAACATTGAGGAAGTGACAAAGGTTCAAATAATCTCAAAAAGCACTAGTCATAGTTGAACAGCTGTTACTAGTCTGTACTAGAGTATAACTTGATTAGGGCTTATTTTACACAAATGTACTTCCTATTTCTAGTCTCTCTCGTAAATAGTCCCTTTATAGGGTCTCTTATTCTTAGTATAAAGTCAGCCTACCCAACCTTGTCTAGGGTGTGATTAGTGATATAAGAATACCCAGACTGCTTCTAGGAGCAAGATAATAATTATACTTGATGTAGTTGTGATAGAAAATAAATGAGTTAATGTATGCTGAATCCGTATGTGGGTTTTAGTTCTCGCTCTGCCAGATATTACCTGTTTGCCCTTGAACTAGCCACTGGCCTTTCTGACAGACACACTTTGTTCCCTTATCTGAAAAATTGAGTTAAAAAGACTTTCCTACTAATTCACGGGGCTATTGTAAGAGTCAAATAAAGTAATCGTATGTGATAGCATTTTGCTAATTAACATTCTGTGCAAGCACACTATACAGCTCCACCCAAGATTGGTTCAGATTGACACCCCTTTTTAATTTTTCTACACATGGGTCTCCTAGGTCAAAAAGCTATTTCCTTATCTGGCCTCCCCAGGTTAACACTTCTCTAAACATCAGACTACCCAGCACTGGCCTTATAGCTACTGCTACAGTCATCCCAGCTCCAGTCCCTTTATTTCACTTGAGAGAGGTTGTTTCATTATTAAAACATCTAAATGCATATAAATGTTAATAATTAATCACCATCATGGTATGATGATAGATCCAATTCTCTCTCCCAGCCACTCTTATCACTTATAATGAAATACTGAAATTGCAGCTACCTTTAAAGCCATTGCCTTTACTAACAGGGTTAATAATAGCCCTTTAAAACATCAGTATAATGATGTTAGTAAGAAAACATTTGCTAAATACTTTAGTATGCGGCAAGCATTGTGTCAAAATAGGGAAAATTCCCTTCCTAAAAACGAATTGTCACCTCCCAATTTGAGATTTAGAGCAGTGATTCTCACAGGATGAAGGGAAGGTGAAACTATTTTTTTTATTGAGTTTGTTGGGGCGACATCTATCTATATATATAAAAGCCTAAACAACCTGCTGATTGTTCAACCAGCCAACCAGTAGCTATAATGTGCACTGACCATCAAGGGGCAGATGCTCAATCCGGAATGGAAACCACAGGCATGGAAACATGAACAGACTGATGAATCTCAGAGGGAAGCGGGGAGGGCGGGAAGAGATTAATCAAAGATCTTACATGCATACTAGAGGCCTGGTACACAGCTTCATTCCCTGGTGGGGTCCCTTGGCCTGGCCTGTGGCCTCTCAAAATCCAGGACCCCTTGAGGGATGTCAGAGAGCCCGTTTCAGCCTGATCACCACAGGCCAAATCCATGCACCGGGCCTCTAGTCTATATAAATAAAAATGTAAATGTCCGTTTGTTAAAAATCTTAAATCTCCGAAAGTTCTTCACTGATTGCTTTGACATTTTGACACAACGTTGTATTCGAATACGCGTGTGTTTTTATATACCTACTATTATATAGATGTCACATCTGTGTGTGTGTTTTTTAAAACAAAAATGCTTTTTTGAAAAACAGCACTATCTGTTGGACATAAAAGCAACACACGCTATATTAAATATTTTACGATTCTATTTCAATGTTTCCGATTTACGATCCATGCAATTTAGTGACGTCAAAGGAAGAATTGATTGAAAAGGTATTTCCCAATATTCAAATCAATTATAAGAATCACAATTGGCTGAATGAACAAGCTATTCTTGCGGCCAAGAACAAAGACATCTACGAACTTAACAGTATTATTCAGTCTAACATTCAAAGCAAGTCCGTCGACACTATTGTGGAAGCAGATGAAGCAATTAATTATCCAACAGAATTTTTTGAATTCACTCGATCTGCCAGGGATGCCACTGCATGTACTGCAATTGAAAATCGGCATGCCAATTATCATGTTGCAAAATATCAACCAGCCAAAGCTTTGCAATGGCATGTGGCTTGCAGTAAAAAATTAATGAGCAATGTCATAGAAGCTACAACTTGACAGGACCTTTCAAAGGTGAAGATGTCCTCATTCCTCGCATTCCTATGATTCCAAGGGATATACCATTTCAATTTAAGAGATTGCAATTCCCAATTCGATTGGCGTTTGCAGTCACCATTAACAAAGCTCAGGGCCAATCTTTAGAATTGTGTGGTTTAGATCTAGACATGGATTGCTTCTCACATGGACAATTATATGTTGCATGTTCTAGACTCGGCAAACCAATCTCTATATCTGCATAGACAATAGAACAACAAAAAATATTGTATACCCACAAGCATTGTGCAATTAAACATATTAGAAACGTGCACTTTCTCTTTTCTTTTCCATTTAACCAGACTGAGCCACAGCAACACATAGCGAGCTAGTTGGTTAATAAAATTATATAGGTTTCAGGTGTACAGTTCTATGAGATATTTTTGATGATCACAACGAGAGATGCTATTGGCATCTCAAGGGTATAAAGGCCAATGGTACTGCTGAACTTCCTATAATCACAAGCCAACTCTTCACAATGTTGAAATATTAGTAGTGCCAAGGTTGAGAAAGCCTAGTTTAGAAGAACACACACTGCCCTTAGGTAGGAAAGATGTTAATTGCTTTCCTATCAGGATAAAAATAAATTTATCCTTGTAGGTGATAGAATATCACAATAGCCCTGTTAATTAGTAGGAAAGTCCTATTGACTAGCATGTCATTTGGCTACCCTAAGGGGGAGTCTGGAAGTTTACCCAGGGAGTGCCTTGTATCATGGGAATAGGAGCATGGACTTTACTTCCTTCATTGCTGTGTTGAAAAGCTAAAGACACTGGCAAAAGTTATAACCTCATAATCCTACTTCTGACACTATTGTTTCTCCTATCCCTTCTCTCCTTTTATGGAAAGCTGCTGCTTAGTAATCCTGCTAATTGTGAAAGAAGGAAGAAGGTGATTAATTTTTCACTCTTACCAAGAAACTGCTATAAATTTAAGTCCCTTTAATTATATCAGCTAAATTGGTTTCATAAAATGCCTCCATTACAGATATACTGAAACAGTTCTTTCTGTTTGAATTGTCCTTTTAAAATCAACCAGAAAGGACCTCTAGTAGAGATGGAAATCTCTTTCATCAGAGATAATATATGTAATCCACATTATATTTTTCACCATAGAGCATTGTAACGTTTCCTAAAATATTTACCTTTTTTTTCTCAACATTTCTTTGTGCCTACTCACTTGCCCACCAAAAATAGAAGTGTTAAAGATGAATGTAAATATCTACATAAGGTCTGTTTGTCCCTTGTTTAATATTTGTTTAGCTTTTATTTTTTTAGGGCAGGAATTTTGTGTTTATGTTTAGTAGGTAGTAAGCAAAAGGCTGTGTGCAATATAAATAAAAGAAAATGTGTTATGTTGAGGGGAAAATTTGGACAAAGATTGATTTCCCAGTTTCCCTTTATGTGAAACAAACAAATATTATAAAAAGTATTTCCTTAGGGAAAACTTGATATGAAAATAATTGTAGTTCGCTGGTCTTCAAGAACAAATGATTAGAATGTTGGCATTAGCCAGTCTGGCCAGTGTAGCTCAGTGGTTGAACATTGACCTATGAACCAGGAAGTCACAGTTCACTTCTGGTCAGGGCACATGCCTGGGTTGCAGTCTCAATCCCCAGTGTGCAGGAGGCAGCCAATAAATAATTCTCTTTCATCATTGATGTTTCTATCTCTCTCTCTCCCTTCCTCTCTGAAATCAATAAGAATACATATTTTTTAAAGAATGTTGCATTAGTCAAATTAATGAAACTATTTCAAATTAATGTATATTTTTTGACTAACTTTTCATTTTTTCCTCCACACACAGAAAATAACACTATTCCAGAATATACTTATTTAAAAATATTTTCGTTTAACTTGGGAAGGTTTCTGCTGATAGAGCAACATATTTAATTTTCAAGGATCAAGTAAAGCATCAAAGTAACAGATATAATATAGAAAACAGCCTTGTTATCTTAGGAAGATTTTCTCTAACACTTTTCCTCAGTTTCGGTTAGAATTAATGGTGCTATTTCACGTTCTTTATGCTAGATCACGTCGGAATGGAACTAAGTATAGGGATTGGGGTCTGATCAACTAACTTAATTGAATATCAACAACTGAGGCATTGGAATAAATTTGATATACAAAGTCATTTCAAGTCCTCAAGTGCATGACTTTAGGAATCGATTTTGGAGAATTCTATATCTTAATCAGATTTTAAAACATAGGAAATATATAACGAGAGTGAGTGCTAGAGCAATATCTAGCTATTGGGCTTTGTTAAAGATTCTACACCAATGTGAAGAGCATCTTTCTTCAGAATACAGGGATTCCAACTTCTTTCAGCAGTCACCTATCAGCGTGTATTAGAACCTGCAATAAAAGACTCAAGGAGAAATAGCTATCAAGGCACATTTTTTAAAAATATATATTTTTATTATAAAGAGAGAAAGGGAGGAGAGTGAAACATCAATGATGAGAATCATTGATCAGCTGCCTCCCGCACACCCCCTACTGGATGGAGCCCACAACCCAGTCATGTGCCCTTGACCAGAATTGAACCTGGGACCCCTCAGTCCACAGGCCGATTCTCTCTATCCAATGATCAAAATTGGCTAGGGCAAGGCATATTTTATTTATAGTTTAAGACTGTCAGTTATATGTAAATTGATTATATGCCTTTTAAATGGGGTTGTTTTAACCAATACTATTCGATATTCAAGTGTTTTACTATAGATTTTCAATTTTTAGATACATAAATAGAATTCATCTTTCAATGTGTTCCTGTGATTGAAACTTGGATATCACTGATAAAAGATCCCCAGATCAGGCCTTTTAAGGACCTAATCAGAGTAAGAATAAGTATACTTAGAAATACATTGTTTTTCTTGGCTAATGTGGCAAGGGCTCTGGTGGGTAGATACCAGCCCTACTCTTAATTCCTTGTATAAGGTAAAAATTGTTTCTTTTGCTATAGAGGCAATAGGACTAAATCTATAGTGCTATGTGCACATTACTTGTAAATACTTATTTTAGGACCATGTGGTCGTATATATTTCTAGTTCCAAAATTGTCTTCAGTCTACTTCAATCCCTTAATTTTTAGAGATGAGGAAGTAGATTGCTTTGTTCAAAGAGAGCCAGAACTAGAACATGAATACTTGCTAGCCATGTAATATACTAATATCAGCCAATTATGGACACTCACATACTACTGTCTGATGTTTCTTATATCTGTGTACTTACTAATACTGTTTAACTTTAAATAAATGAGCTTTTTTTTAAATGAAAATTATTTGCTACTATAAAGGAAAAACCACCACTTCCTAAAAATAGAAACTCTAAATAGGAATACAAATCAAAATGAAGCAGTGTTACTGAAATTTAAGTTTAATTTTTATTAAAATTCATGTGGGAAGATGAGAGGATATAGTGTATTTGAAGGAATGAGGTTTTTCTTAAAATAATTCCTGCCCTGGCCTGTGTTGCTCACTGGTTAGAATGTCGGCCCACACACCAAAGAGTTGAGAGTTCCATTCCCAGTCAAGGACAAGAACTTAAGTTGCAGTTTTGATCTCTGACCCTGGTTGGGTATGTGCAGGAGGCAACCAATCAATGTGTCTCATATCGAGGTCTCTCTTTCTCTCCCTATCCCTTCTCTCTCTCCCTTCCACTCTCTCTAAAAATCAGTGGAAAAAATATCCTGGGGTGAGAATTGAAAAAAAATAAAGTAAAAAGAAAGTAAATTTTAAGTATGTTTTACTTTAAAATAATTTAGTAAGCATTTTTTACTTTACTAACAATAAAAGGTAGTATGTTTGTCTGAATTTCTAGTCTAAATGTTTGTTAGTTATAAGGGATAAAAAAAGGTTAAACTGGCTAACTTTCTCCTTGTTCTTATTCATTGGGCTATAAATATTCTGTGTTGCTTTCTCTCTGAAAGTGCTATTGTATACAAGCTATATTTTACTGTACTGTAGGAAAAAACAAGTAGGTATTTTTCATTTATGAGTTTCCTATGAAACCTACTGCTAAAATTATAAAATCAGGAGACTTTAATGGGTTAGCATAAGAATGTTGTTGTGAAACCTTTGTAATAAGGTTAATAGGAAGACCAGGGAGAGAAACAGATACAGGAAATACCTAGTCCCAATAAACTGCTAATGAACTAGAGATTAGAGTATTGTGGAGATTGTTGATTATCGTGATTTTTCTGACTTATCAGAAGTATCAGGCTTCTGTTTTCCATACCTATGTCAAATTTATACTTTTTAATTAAACTTTATTTTGAGATAATTATAGGTTCACATGCATTTGGAAGAAATAATAGAGATTCTGTGTACCTTTTACCCAGTTTGCCCAAATGTTAATATCTTACAAAACTATGGTAAAATATCACAACCAGAAGGTTGATTTTGATAAAGGACTCTACCACAGGAATCCTTCCTGTGGTCCTTCATAGCCACACCCACTTCCCTCCCACTCACCTCCCACTCCTGCTCCCTCAACTCCTGGCAACAACTCATCTGTTTTCATTTCAATACTTTTGTCATTTTGAGAACATTATATAAGTGGAATCATTTATGTAACCTTTGGAGGTTATTAGCTTTTTTTATTCAGCAAATTCCCTATAAAGTCATCCATGTTGTTTCATCTACCAATAGTTTATTTCCTTTCTATTGGCTGAGTACTAGTCCACATGAATAAAGCTGCTATAAACATTTGTATATAGGTGGACATAAGTCTGTTTCTCTAGGATAAATGCCCAGGAGTGCAATATTTACTAGTAATTGCCTTAAATATTTCCTTTACAGACATTTGGAACCACATTAGACAGTGTTATATAATTTTTGCTTTGACCTTCAGACGTAATGTAGAAAATTCAAGAAAAGGAAAGCTTATTGTATTTACCATGTTTTTACTTACCATATTCTTCCTTTCCGATGTTCTAAGTTCCTTTCCTTTTATCATTTATTTTCTACTTAGAGAATTTCTTCTAGCCATCCTATTAGAATAGATATGCTGGTGACAAATTCTCCTAATTTTCCCTCTCCCTCATCTGAGAATGTCTTGATGTCCCCTTGTTTTGCTGGCTGTAGGATTCTGGGTTAACAGTTCTTTTCTTTTAACACCTGAAAATAATATGCCACTTTCTTCCAGCTTGTATAATTTTGGGTGAGAAATCCCCTGTCATTCTAATTGCTTTTCCCCCATAGATAAGGTGTAGTTTCTCTCTGACTGCCTTCAAAATATTTTTTTTGCCTTTTGTTTTCAGAAGTTTAATTATGATGTGTCTTGGCATGAATTTCTTCAGGTTTATCCTGCATAGGTTTTGTGCAGCTTCTTGAATCTATGGTTTTGTTTCTCTTTCCAAATTTGTAAGTTTTCAGTCATTATTTCTTTGAGTACATTTTCAACTTCACTCTTTCTCCTCTCTTTCTGGGTTCCAGTGGTACAAAATATTAGATCTATTGCTATAATCCTACAGGTCCATGAGGCTGTTTTTGTTGTTTCGTTTTGTTTCTTTGGTCTGTTTTCTCCCTGTTGTTCTGATTCTTTACTGTGTCCCTTCCATTCTGCTGTTGAGCTTTTCTTTGCTGAGATTTTTTTTTTTCATTTGTCCAAACATGTTTGTAATTGCTTATTGAAGAATTTTTATCATGGTTGGTTTGAAATCTTTATCAAGTAATCCTAACATCTCTGTCATCTTTCATCTTATAATTTTGCATGGTTTTAATTATTTCAGTTCTTAATATAGTGAGTGATTTTCTATTGAAACATGGACATTTTTATATTATATTCCGAGTTATATTCTGAAACTCGGGATATAATCTAAACCTCTCATTTCCACTAATTTTTCCTGGCACTACTTTGGTGGGAGAAAAAGAGGTACCTACTGCCAAGTGGACATAGAAGCCTCCATTGACACTCAGGGGAAGGAGATCCTTTTTATTACTGCTGGATAAGAGTGGAAGTCCAAGCTCCCCATGTAGTTTCTTAGGGGACTGCTAGGGTATAAGTGGGGGCATGTTGCCATTCCTCAGGGGTGAAAGTCCTGGCTCCCTACTTGGCCTGCCCTGACACTGGTTGGGAGGTTGGGCCTTCTCATTATGGCCTCATGAGATCAGAGTTAGGCTCCCACTCAGCTATTGGTGCTGTGGGTAGAGGTAGAACAACAGTTTTCTGTGATATTTGGCTGCAGCAGAGCGGCTATTTGTCAAACGTTTTCAGTCTTGCTAAGGCTGCTCCTTTCTTGTTTTTTGACTAGAGAGACTAGGTTTTTATTGGGATTTTTTTTTTTTTTAAATCTGCTAGTTGGCATTTCAGGTTGCTGGACTCTTCAGCTCCAAATCTGGGATATATTTGGCAAAAAGAAAACCCAGGGAACTTATCATTGTGTCATTCCTTGGACCCTGAGGTTCCTAGCTGGTCTGCTTTCTCTCTGCTTTTCAGAATCTTCTTTTGTTCATTTATTTGTTTTAAATACATTTTTATTGATTTGGGAGAGGAAGGGAGAGGGAGAAAGAGAAACATCAATGGTGAGAATCATTGATTGGCTGCCCCCTGCATGCCCCCCCCCTACTGGGGATTAAGCCCACAACCCAGGCATGTGCCCTGATCAGGAATCGAACCATGATCTCTTGGTCCTCTTAGTTCATAGGTCAACACTCAACCACTGAGCCACGCTGGCCAGGCTCTTCTTATGTTTTATATTTAATGTCCAGGGTTTTTAGTTGTACTTAGTGGAAATAATAGGGAAAAATATGTCTATTCCATCTTCCTGGAGGTGGAAGTCCCTAAATGTACATTTTAACCCATTTAAACAGTTGTATCAAAATATAACCATTATTGGGGGAAATGTTTCATACTTTGGGTATTATCTGATAATTTGCATAATACTGTGCTCATAGAGTCAGCTAAAAAAATAACATCTTTATTTAAACTGAAATTTATTTATTGTTCATAATATTAATGAAAACTTTTCCTCTCTAGGAAATAATGCAAAAGGTGTCCCAAGGCTGCTGACCAGTGAACAAAGATTTGAGAAAGACGACAGCCAAGCTCATGTTTTCTCCTGATCAAGAAAATCATCCATCCAAAGCACCAGTAAAATATGGAGAACTCATTGTCTTAGGGTAAGGTTTCCCCATCTGATGACATAAAATTGAATAATATATGGTAACTTTAAAAGTATTTTTTTTAGAATTTATACCCTACCTATTTCCAGAAAGGGCTTAAAACTTTAGGGTGATATTATTAAATCAGGAGACTCTTTTAATTGTCAGTTTTATGCTATCACTTATAAATGTACAAATATTGCATAAACTTTGCCTCACCCTCACCCCCAGAAAGGACAGAGCTTCTTAAAGATGAAATGAAAAATGTGTCTAGAGCCACATAATCATTCCATTTGTCTTTCCTATTCCTTGTTTTAGAAAAATTTGCTTTGGCTGACTTTATAATTTTTTTATAAAGAGTCAGTACAGCCCTAGCTGGATAGAGCATCGGCCTGCAGACTGAAGGGTCCCAGGCTTGATTCCGGTCAAGGACTTATGCCCGGGTTGCAGGCTCGATCCCCAGTAAGGGGCATGCAGGAGGCAGCTGATGAATGATTCTCTCTCATCATTGATGTTTCTGTATCTCTCTCCCTCTCCCTCCTTCTCTGAAATGTATGTATTTTTTAAAAGTCAGTATAATTTTTACATATGGGAGTTTTTGAGTAAACTCCCTTCTCCTCCTCGTCAACCACTAATGTAGGCCATTTTACAATCAAATTCTCCTCCAATCTCAAAACTGTCTCTATTTCCCGCCTCGTTTCCCCCCAGATTGACCATGATTTCGAGGTGGGAGTGGGGAAAAGTGAATGGAAGAGAAATTATTATTAAGCTACTCCTTATGCCATAAGGAAGCAGTAAAGAATGAAAAAAGGCATGACCAACATGTGGATCCAAATTCTAGCTTTGCCAGTGTCACGCGTGTGACCTTCAGAAAATATCTTAATTCCTTTGAGTCTCTGAGGAACTTCATTCCTCTGAGGAATAACTTAATTCCTAACCTATGTAAGTGGAGAGTGATATCAGTCTCACAGAGTTTTTTATAAGGATGGATTAAGTGAGGTGACGTATGGGGTAGAACCGAAGAGTGCCTCCTACACAGTAAACACCCAGATGTTTTGTTTGGAATTTTTTTTCTAGTAGTTCAGTCCTTGCTCACTTGCTTACCTACAGAACATATGTGTATCTTATCACGGAGAAATGGTCATAATATCTGAACAACAAAAGTATGTTTAACTGCTGCTTAGCGGGATCTCAGTTGAACAGGCTTTGTCAACATAATGTGAATATGTTCAAGTGGCTGAGACTTAACATACAAGTCTAAAAATACCATATTTTAAAAGTTAATCTATTTAAAGTGTTTGGTTCACAATTAAAGGTGATTCTATTTTAAACAATTTATATTGTACTTTTAAAGGTTAGATTAGCACATGCAAACATTAACCTTTAGAAAAAAAATAGAATGAGTCATGAGGAGTCAGTTATGCCACTAATCACCTCTTTGAAGAAAAAATATAGGTAACTTAAAGTAATATTGAAAAAAAGAATGACAAATAACACAATCCAAATTCTAGCTTTATATTTATAATACAAACAGTAGTTCTATGTGACTTAGAATGTGGCCAGGAGGAATCTTATTTTGTTTCTTACTCAGGCATCTGGGGATCAGCAGTTGCTAAAGAGAATTTTAGATACTTACATTGTGCTAATAGATAATTGGGGATTGATCCTATAAGGCAAGGTAACACATTTGTTAGAATTGTATGGTTCTTACAAGAGATCGCCTAATCTTTTTTCTCCCCTAATCAGGTATAATGGGTCTCTCCCAAACGGCGATAGAGGAAGAAGGAAAAGTAGGTTTGCTTTATTTAAAAGACCTAAGGCAAATGGGGTGAAGCCCAGCACTGTGCATATTGCTTGTACTCCTCAGGCTGCAAAGGTAAAAAACAAAGCAAAAACTGTAAATTAACTTGGAGAAATTGAAAGACGTGTTGTACATAATTGTTTATATCCTCTACCGTTCCCTTCACATTCTGTACCAGAAGTTTACTTTTGTTTGGATGGGAGAACACATGTTGGAGACATGATATTTGAAGGGCTGCCATATGAAAGGGCATCAACTTTTTTAAATGACAGACGAGGATCAGTAGGTGGAAATTAGAAAGAAACATCTCTTATTAAACCAGGGCAGAGGTGGTTTGGGGGCTTTATCTAATACTTAGAATTGTGCAGCTGTCAGCCCTGAGAAGTAGGACGTTCCTACTGTTATTTAAAGGGCCCTTGCCTAGGCTTGGCAAGGGAAAGTATATAAGAAGTGTTTCCAGGTACTAGAAGCATGTTTAGATGAGGCAAATTTAGAGAGGAAGGGAGAGGGAGAAAGAAATTGAATCATTAATGATGAGAGAGAATCAATCTGCTGCCTCCTGCATGCCCCCTACTGGGGTTCAAGCCCACATGTGCCCCAACTGTAATTGAACCGTGCCTCCTGGTTCATGGGTCGATGCTCAACCACTGAACCACACTAGCTGGGTTGGATGAGGCAATTTTTTAAATTAAGGGTTTCTCACAAAGATTCTATGGATGCTCTTACTTTTATTTATTTGTATTTTTGTTTTATGACCTTCATAGGTTTTAGCATAGTGTCTTGAAAAAAGTAGACCTTCATAATTATTAAATTGAACCAAAGCTATGAAAAAACAAATACTCAACCTTATCTACAGTATAACTTCTCTATCTACTTGCCTAATGCTTTTAGCCCCTTTATCTTTCACTATCAAAATCTCCAAAACCTGGGCCACCATTTCAGGACACTTGGACTTTGCCTAGAGTGATAGACAATTAGGGGGAAATGTAAATCTCCACATTTCCTGTAAATTCCTGTACTTGCAGTTGTATAACACAGACTGAATTTGATACTGTGATGAGTGAAAAAATTAAAGAGTTCCTTGACTTATGCAAATATCTATATCTGTAGCCAAGCATCCTCAGGATGTACACCAGTATTATACCATCTGAGGTATATCTTTGTAAGTTAAGTAATGAGAGACAGAGAAATGGGTATATAATGCCTTGTTTTAGGTCATAGCTCCAGTCCCTAGAGTTAGATTTTTCACTTTGTTTTCTATTCAGTGTGGTGTCTAAAACAGTCCTCACGCCTTGGCTAGGCCTCCTCTATTACTGTTTGAGAACCACTGAATGTAGAAAAGGGATAGTTTCTTTTAGGTGTTTCTTTTTGCTCCTTTGAAGAGAACAGCTGTGCTAAGCAGGTGGTGGAAGTGGACAAGTTATTGATCCAATCAGAGGAGCTTTTTTTTAGTATTTCCCCACTGGAGTGCTTTGGCATTTTGGATGTGCCAATTATTCTTTGTGCAGGGCTATATCACATATTGCAGGACAATAACTTTTAAGCCCTCAAATCATTGTAACAACCCAAAAATGCATCTGCATATTTCCAGATGCCTCTTAAACAGCTAATATGACCTCAGGTTAAGAGCAATTATCATGGGAAAATATTTCTAATTCCTACATCTGTAATATTCTATTTTGTACCTTTCTTTGTATTTTTAACTGTCATACTTCTCATGTTTTCATTGTTAGCTCCTTCTCATCTTTACTGGACAACAAAAAATTTAGGGATCAAAGATGAACTCTTTACTATTTCAATTTTGGAGGGGTGTCATCTGAGGTCATGAAGAAAACTAATTAGTCTGGCAGTCAAAGTACACAAAAACCTCTGTTTTTAAATCTCTTTAGCCATTAAGAATTAACTTACAAAAACTGAGCAATTCTGTGATTGATTAGCCAGTTGCTTAATGTCGAGTTAAAGTAATTGTAGGTTTTTAAACCTATAAAAAAAATTAAACAATATTTATGAATACATAAATGTGTAATAAAAAAGAACAGCATGCATGGGAATGATCTATGCTGCATTCTTGAGGTTGGATACCTCTATGAAAAAGGGAGCCCTAGCTGGTTTGGCCCAGTGGATAGTGTCGGCCTGCGGACTAAAGGGTCCCAGGCTCTATTCCAGTCAAGGGCACATTGCCTGGGTTGGGAGCTCAAGTCCCATTAGGGGCGTGCAGGAGACAGCTGATCAATGATTCTATTTAATCATTGATGTTTCTATCTCTCTCTCCCTCTCCCTTCCTCTCTGAAATCAATAAAAATATATATATTTTTTAAAGGGGGAATGGGGAGGGACATGCATACAGCCTTGATTGTGTCTGTAGAATTTAATTTCTTTTAAAAGATCAGAAGCAAAAATGACATTATTAAACTTGAATAAAGTTGGGTAGTTAGTACCCAGGTATTTGTTTATTCTCTTTGTATAGTATTTGAAAGTTTCACAATCTTATTTAATCTTAAAGCTATTATTTTAAGGCTTTGTTTATTATATATTAGCTATAAATTGAAACGAAGTAAAATTTGAAAATGTCAAAGCTCTAATTAATAAACCTTTTTTTTTTTTCCATTTAGCCTCTCTGTGTATAATCATTCTTTGTATTTCTTTTCCTCTTACTCAACCTGTTTCAACTTCCTTTGTTTGGGTTTTCCCCACTCTGAAATTACCTCCAACTCATATACATAAAATATGCTGAAAACAAAACTGAGAAGTTCTTTTTAGCAATGCTTTTCGTTTGGGATAAGTCAGAAGTATAGTTGTAAGCTTTACATCCATTTCCTTTGGTAATGTTTAATCATTCTATGAATCTCTCTGTATCTAGCCCAGCATATGGCAAATATTTGTCATTTGTAATCACAGAATGGTTAAATAAACCAGTTAACTCTCCTTATTGGTTAGCATTATAACTCTTAGAGTTACTTTAAAAATAAAATTCCTCTTATCTTGCAGGATTTTGTATT
>PVJC01012723.1:0-39203 GCA_004026665.1 Murina feae | reverse complement strand
GAAGTTAATGAGAAGAAAAGCCAGTAAGAGCTACTGAAAAAGAGTGATGATCTCTTAATTCTCCCCCAACCATCCCCAGCCTTCCAGCTATAGGATGATAGTCTGTTCAAGGCTGCTCTGTCTCTGTATTTGTTTATGTTTATCATTTTGTAAGAGATCAACTGAAAGACTTGCATGCATGCATAGGAGAATAATCAATGGACAAAAGAAACTGGGGGTTAGGGAGGTGGGGGGGCAGGACAAGGGGAAAAAATTGGAGATCTATCTATCATTTGTTGTAATACTTATCTATCATTTGTTGTAATACTTTAAGCAATAAAAAAATAAATAAAAATAAATAAAAATAAAAAGAGTGATGAATGAGGTAAGAGGAAAACAACAACAAAAAAATGAGGACTCCTGAAAGACAGGTAATAAAGTGTTCCAAAGAGGAAGGCGTGGTCTACGTGTCAAATGCTGCTGCAAGGTCAAGTAAAATTGACCTTTGAATTTAGAAATAAGGAAATCATTGATGACCTCAAAAATAGCATTGTAGGACAGTGGTAGTTGAAAAATCAGACTAGAGGCAATTTAAGAGAGAATAGGAGATGAAGAATTGAAGATACAACACAATATTTTTTTTCAGAATCTTTTACATATGGAGAGCAAAGGGATTGTGTCAGATGGTACAATGACTAAAGAGAATGTTTTGTTATAATTAAAAATAAAGCATGTCAGTGTACTGAGGGAATGATTTTGTAGAGAGAAAAGTTGGTGATTTGGTATAAGGGTGAGGATTGTTGGAGCCACAGCACTCAGCAGTCCAGAAGGGATGGGGGCTAGAGCACATGAGGAGGAACTGACTTCAGGAGAGTGGTATCTACTCAACATAAAAACGTATATAAGATTTGGCCCTTGACCCACTTTTGGAACTCTGTCCTATGGGAATAAAAGCAACTCTCATATAGAAAAACAATGGCGGGACATATATGATATGGACATACAACGGAACATAATGAATCTACTTAAGAACAAATTTTAGTACCTATTAATTATATTAGAGGGCATTCACCATCATACATTAAGAGAAAAAAGGCAAGTGTCCGAATAATGTGCATAGACTAATGCCATTTTGTTTAAAAAACAAATTCAATATGTATTTTGATGGTTGTGAATATTTGTATGAGTACAGAAAATGATGTTGGATACCCCCAAGGTATTAAAAATGATCTCAGATGGGGTAAGAATAGAGTCTGTCACTCACAAGATGCATGACAAAGAAGTGACAGGCTATCCTGCTCTTCTCTACCTCACATTGCCTACCCCTTTAAACAAATAATTAAATGTGCTATAGAATAATTACTTCTTTTCCTGACTCTCCTTGAATTCTGTTGAAAGAATCACATTATGTCAAAAAAAAAAATGATTGTCTGTTTGTCTGTTATTAGATGGGAAGTCTCCGTGAACAGGGAGTTCTCTGCTTTCTTTAAAAATCTTGTTTTTAAATCTGCAACATCTCAAGATGGTAAGAGGCTTTAAATAGTTTCCGAATAAATGAGTGGAAGGAAATGAAGTTATATAAAACGGAACATGCCTGACCTTAAACTAGTCTGCTCTTTCAGATACACATCGTAAACCCACAGCTGCTCTTAGAACCCCTAATATCTGACCTGGACAAGATGACCTGGGGATTTCTTGTAGTCATCCCTGAATGTCTTTGCATTCTTATATTTTAGATGCTCAAGAGTGTGTGTGTGGCTGGGGGGTGGGGGGGCGGTGTGAAGGAGGCGAGGGGCTTGGCGGGTGGAGGAATTTCCGTTCCTATTATTAGGTAATTGACTAGCAACAGCATAGTTGGAAAGAGCACAGAGAACAAATGTTGGGTTATTTTATTGCTATTGTTTGGATATTAAATTTAATATATGATTTAACATTTTCTAAGACTCTCCTCAATGTCATACCTGATAATTAAAAATTATTACAACTTCTCATAAAACTCCTTTATAACAGGCTCTCTGTTCAATACCCATTTGGTCCAGTGGAAACAGCTGCCATGAAGGCCTCCAAACCAGTATGTCAAAGGATGTCTCAGGCTCAACAAACTGATGACAGCAGCCCACATCATCAGGTGAGTCCAAAAGGGAAAGGAGCCATTAAGGCACAACTAATCTGGACCATTCTGTAATGACGCAGTCAGATTCCATGACTCATTCCCTAGTGTGGGGAATATTTTCAAGATGTTCATGAGATCAAGAAAAAATCTAGGAACATATTTTTAAAATAACGTTTTGACTTCAGTCAAGAAGTGCTACCTATTTATTATGGAAAATTTGGAAAAGTTATAAAAGAGCAAAGACTAAAGTTAAAGTTACAATCAATCCCTAATATAACCATTGTTAACTAATATAATCTTTCCTGCTAACATTTTTAATATTATTTATATCATATTGGATATGTAGTTCTTTATCAATATACTAAAGGCCCGATGAATGAAATTCATGCAAGGGGCTCGGCCCTCACAGCTCCAGCTTCATCCAGAAGGTCATCTGGATGGTTGTCCAGAAGGTTGTCTGGATGATCATTCTGCTATTCAGTCTAATTAGCATATTAGCTCTTTGTTATGTTGTGAGCATTTTCAGTGCCAATACAATTCTTCAAAAACAATTTGAATGGTTGTATAATTTTTATTTAAATTAGCTTAACATTATTGAACACCTCTGTGATTTGGTATTTGGGTTATTTCTGATTTTTTGCTATATTCTAAAAATTTACTATCTCAATAAAAATAAAACAAACATAAAAGGAAATTATTAACATTGGGTTACTTTGTAAATAATCCCATAGGAGCTAAATTGAAATGCAGTTTGAATAGAAAAAATATATAATAGAGAGAACTTGTTCTAGAATAGTTTTTGTGCCCAGAAACAGGAAGGCTGAATCATATGATAGTTTGACTTTCAATTTTTTGAGGAACCTCCATATTGTTTTCCATAGTGGCTGCTCCAATTTACATCCCCACCAACAGTGCACAAGGGTTCCCTTTTCTCCACATCCTCACCAACATGTGTTATTTTCTGTCTTTTTATAATAGCCATTCCAGCAGGTGTGAGGTGTCACTCATTATAGGTTTGATTTGCACTTTTCCCAAATGATGTTGAGCATCTTCTTATGTACCTGCTGGCCATTTGTATGTCTTCTTTGGAAAAATTTCTACTCATATTGTCTGCTCATTTTTAAGTCAGATTATTAACTAGGTTTTTTGCCATTGAGGTATGGGATATATATGTACATATTTTTATATATGTGGGATATCTATACTCATAAAAGAATAATATGCTAATTGGACCTGGAGACCTTCCGGATGTCCTTCCAGACAAAGCCGGGGGTCATCAGACCCTCGCCCAAGCTGGCCATGCACCCCAGCAGGGACCCCTCCACACTGAAGGATGTGTAGCCAGCCTGAAAACATCCCTCAGCCCCTCACCCAGGCTGGTCATGCCCCTCAACATAAACCCTCCCACCCCAATGGGGACATGACCAGCCTGCAAATCACCCCAGACCCTCACCCAGGCCAACCCTGGTCCCCAAGGGGACCCTCACCCTGATCTGGACAGACCAGTTGGCCCCCACCCATGCACCAGGCCTCTATGCATATTAATAAAAGTGCAATATGCTAATTAGACTGGGAGACCTTCTGGACGTTCTTCCAGAAAAAGCCATGGTGGCAGGGCTGAGGCAGAGGCAGTTAGGGGCAATCAGGCCAGGAGGGGAGGGCAGTTTAGAGTGATCAGGCTGGCGAAGGGGGCAGTTGGGGGCAAGCAGAATGGTGGGGGAAGTTGGGGGTGAACAGGCCAGCAAGGGGGGTAGTTGGGGGCAAGCAGGCCAGCGGAGGGCAGTTAGGAGTGATCAGGCCACAGACAGAGTGGTTAGGGTGATCAGGCAGGCAGGCAGGTGAGTGGTTAGGAGCCAGCAGTCTCAGATTGTGAGAGGGATGTCCAACTGCTGGTTTAGGCTTGATCCCACAGGGGTCCCAGATTGGAGAGTGTGCAGGCCAGGCTGAGGGACGTCCACCCCCGCACCCCCCACCCCATGTATGAATTTCATGTACCGGGCCACTAGCCTATAATAATAAAAGGGTAATATGGTAATTAGACTGGATGTCTTCCGGACCTCATTCTGATGTCCTTCCTGACGAAGCCGGGCCTGGAGGGAAGCCAGCCCAGGCCCTGGGTGCCTGCAGGTGGCCTGAGGGAAGCAGCCCAGGTCCTGGGTGCTGGAGGGAAGCTGGTGCTGGCATCTGGGAAAGGAAGGCCTACTCTTGCATGAATTTTCATGCATCGGACCTCTAGTATGTATATGTTGATATATGTGTGGGATATATATGTAGGATATACATACTCATGTTTTCCTCAATGAACTCTCAAAACTTTGTGCTAGCTCAAACTGCTGTCTTTTGTTTTCAGTGGCCCCCTGGCACCTAGGGCATGCTGGCTTCTGTCAGCGTTCCAAGATAAGCTTACTTCCCATCATTCTATACTCTCACTAGGGCACCCTGGGTATTTTATGTTTGTTGCTGCTGTTGTGAATAAAGGCCTTTTTCCTTTGTATCTTTTTCTTAATTATTGGTGATGGCATATTACAAAGTTATAGGTTTTTGAATAGTTATCTTTTAAAGAGAAACCTTTCTGAATTCTCTTAATAATTTCAAATATTGGTTTAGTTTTAATCTCTTGCTTCTAGGTAGGAAATTAAGTGGTCTGGGGGCGGGGGGAGATGTTTTGGTCTCTTTCTGTACAGCACTCACACCTTCATTTCTGTTTCATGTCTCCATTCCTGAAAGAGTCCAGATCTTTCAGAACAATATGAATAATGCAAGAGATGATGGGGCAGCTTATTTTATCTTAAATGGGATTATATTTAATGGGGGTGTTTCCCTAGTGTTTCTCCATTAAATATTATGCTGCTAGTTGTTGGTTTGAGATTCTTTTCAGTGAGGCTCAACAAAAGAGCCTCATTTTCTTTTCCTATTTTTTAAGTGTTTTAGTACGCAGTCAGAAGTCATTGAATTCATTTAGTTTAAATACCTTTTTAGCATCAATCAAAATTATCCCTTGTTTTCCATTATTGGAAGTGTTGCATTAGAAAATAGAATCCTTGACAGTAAATATCCCTGGCATTGCTGGAACTAAAACTTATACTTGTTTGTAGTAGATTATGCTTTAAATCCACTTTAAATTTGATTTGCTCATTTTTTATTATTATTAAAATATATTTCATTGATTTTTTACAGAGAGGAAGGGAGAGGGGCAGAGAGTCAGAAACATCGATGAGAGAGAAACATTGATCAGCTGTCTCCTGCACACTCCCCACTGGGGATGCGCCCACAACCAAGGTACATGCCCTTGACCGGAATCGAACCTGGGACCCTTGAGTCCGCAGGCCGACGCTCTATCCACTGAGCCAAACCAGTTAGGGCATGCTCGTGTTTTAAAACTTAGTTTTGCAACATGTGAGTTAGAATGGTATTATTATTCTCTCTCTCTCTCTCTCTCTCTCTCTCTCTCTCTCTCTCTCTCAATACTATATCAGTTTTGAGCATTTGAGTTTTGGAGGTTACATTAAGCAGCTAGTCATCTTTCACCTTTTGTTGTCTTTAAAACAATTTATCTTACATAAGTACTATTTATTTAACAATTGTCAAAATTCAAGAGTAAAGCCCTAAGACACTGGACCCTTAATGACATTTCAGTAAATTTTTCTAGGTAGAAGTGTGAATGGAGAGTAGGTCTTGTGACCACCCACTAGCGTGCAGCCTGTGCGGCTGCCTCTGGATGTTCCAGCTCCATAAATGGAGCCCCTCAGACACCCCTCAGAACTCCTGGCGTCACTTGGCCAAGAGCTGGAATTATATGTGTGAGGACAGAGGAAGAGCTGCCCTATTTCCTGCTTCCAAGAAATGAGGAAGAAAAGCCATTTCACAATACTGACTGTTTTTTTGTTGTTATTTTTTTCACTTTATCATGTATTTGTTCTGAGGGAAGAAATTTTAAAGAGGTTTTGCTGTTTGAGTTTTTCTCCTTTCCTTTCCTTTCCTTTTACTCCCTTGCATCTCTTTTTCATTGTTAAAGTTGCTGCAGCCTACTTTCTTTTATTAAAAAACAAAAATAAAACAAACATCTTTAACAATATAAATAACACCTGAATCAGTTTGTCTTATAAAGTTAAAATATCACAGGTAAAGGTAAATTCCTTCTCAATCACAATTCTCAACCCAAGTCTGCTCCTTAGTTCCCAGATGTAATCTGTGAGTTATTCCTTTGCAGACTTTATTCTAGGCATTTTCAAAAATGCATACATGACTAAATATTTGCAGAATGTACACTTTTAAAAAACCAAAAGGCATTTCTAATCCATTTGCTGAAAAAATTTCATTGGGAGGAGGTCACGGAGTATAACCACAGCTGCTTACAAATGTAGAGTAATGAAATCCAAACTCCCATCCAGATGTGTGAGCGCCAAAGCCTGGTACATGGTGCTCCAGGAGCCAGAGCCAGCCTGGGTCAGGTCAGGACTTGCACTTGGGTTGCAGAGTGTGTTGTGAGAGACAAGGTTTTGTGGGAGAATTCTAAATGAGAGTGGAGCTGACCATTATTAACTCAAAAAGACTTGGTGAATTCCAAGAGAAGTGATGATGGGAAGTACACCTCCAAGTAGGCATTAATGGAAAGACACAAAACTTTAAGTAGAAGGTAGAAGATAGACGTGAAAGATTTCTTGAGCCAAGAGAGAGTAAGTGACCCAGCTGCTTTGGTATAATATGTCTTTGCAGAAGGAGATGTCCTGGGCAGCAACTTAACTTGAGCAAATACTATTGTAACTTAATTTTAAAACCTAAAACTCACCTGGCGGTTGTAGCTCAGTGGTTGAGCATCGACCTATGAACCAGGAGGTCATAGTTTAATTACTGGACAGAGCACATACCTGGGTTGTAGGCTCAATCCCCTATGTGGGGCATGCAGGAGGCAATAGATCAATGGTTCTCATCATCGATGTTTCTATCTCTCTCTCCTTCTCTTTTCCTCTCTGAAATAAATAAAAATATATTCAAACAAACAAACAAACAACAAAAAACACATCTAAAACTCTTATTTATGTTTAAATCTCTTTAACGTAAATTTTTATGTAAAAATAATATTATGTAACTACTAGGGGCCCAGTGCATGAATTTGTGCACCTTGAAAGGAACTGTGGGCTCACAGCTGTGATGGGCACAGGGGCGGGTCTTGGCCCATTTTCCATACCCCCACGTAGCCCATTCTGTTGCGGTCCCCAGTCCTTTGTATGCCAGCAGTCCTGCTCCCACATGCTGATGGCGCCAACCCCGCTTGTACCCGCTGATGGTGCAGAGTGATTGGGGCCGGCACTGCACATGGCAGCAGATGTGAGCACCCAGTGGAACTATGGCACGCAAAAGCAAAGAATTTTCAGTAACCACCAGAGGCTCACCCTGATGACATCCCTCTCACAGTCCAGACCCCCTTGCTCTTTACTGCCCGCCTGCTTGCTGCTCCCTACTGCTCAGGTCCTTGCTCCTTAGCGTTGACACTCATTTATTGCTGGCTCCCAGCCTTGGTCTGGCGCCCCTGCTCACCTGCTCCACCATCCTTCCACAGCCAATGCCTGCCCTGTTCTGTGCTTTGCCACTTGCTGCCGATGCACTCCGTGTTTCGCGTGCACCACCTGCTGGTCAGCACATGTCATAGTGACCAGTTGTTTGGTTGGTTGTTCCGCCATTCGGTCTATTTGCATATTAGGGCTATATATATATGTGTGTGTATGTATATATATATAACCCTAATATGCAAATAATATATATGTGTGTATGTATGTGTGTGTGTATATATATATATATACACATACACACATATATATATATTATATATACTTTGAGCATATGAACACTTAGATGACATAAACCCAAACTAATGAACTTTAAAATAGTAACTAATGAAATTTAAAAAAATATCATTATCATGTTCTTATGATGAATTTTTAGGAATGTGGATTAAATTTAAACCAAAAACTTATTTTCTCTGTTTCTTGCTTCTTTAGGCCACAGTCAGCATTAGAAACGAACTGTGGAAGACTTATGAATATATTAATGCGCTCCATAGGGAAAGAAGGTAGGAACCACTGGAATGCACAAATACTGATAGCAGAAACAAATCAATAGCGTTTCTTTTTGCTTTTATAAAACATTTTCTACAATGATTTTACCATGATTTTTTAAATCTAGAAGATATTTCTTGAACATAGAAATCTTATGATTCCAGTATGAAGATAAAAGCAGTGTTTGTCTCTATTTGAATAGTTGAACATAACAGAAATCAACCGGCTAATTAAATTGTTGAGTTTTTATTGCAGTCCTTGAAAATTGATTAAGCATTTTCAGCTTAAGTATGATTCTGTGTGTGTCTGTTGTGTTTTTTTTATTCTTCTAAAGAAATCAGTACACGTCCCCCAACAACATCCAACTTTCTACCCGGTTTATTAGGTTTGTTGGAAACTGTCAACCATCTTATTGTGTCTCAAGGGATTAATTATTCCTCGAGTTCTTGTCTCCTGCTGTCATTTCTTTTGAAGACGGGAATTCATGATCCTCAATGAGAAGCTCCCCCTGAGGGAAGACCTTGATTTTCAGGCACAATGCTTGTTATTTAGCAGATGCTCAATATATATGGAGAGAGAGAGAGAGAGAGAAAGAGAGAGAGAGAGAGAGAGAGGAAGGTGCTTCATAATATAATTGTATGACAGATAAGTGACATTTTAAAAATCTGTGATAACTCATAAAAAGATAATAACACTTTCAAAAAAGTTAAAAAATTCAAATGTTAAAAGCAATTTTAATCTTCTTCATGGTATAAGAAAAGGAAATTAGAAATAAAATTAAAGAAAATAGTGTAGCAATAAAAAGGCAATTTTGATTCTTTAAAACTTAATTTTTAGAATAATTATTTCAAATGAATTATTTTAAAATAAGTTATTTCCTTTTATATAATCCCTACCCACCAAATATATACATCATCAGTCTCCTAGTAAGGTATTTATCAACATAAAGTATACCAAAGTGTGAGGCTGATCAATGCGAAGGCTTTGTCCTTGTTTCTCTCTGCATTATTTGTATCAATGAATTGGATGAAATAGTAGAGGGTATGCTTTTCCAATGTGTGTGACATGATACCAGGTGGCCTAAACAATAAGCTGAATGCCAATGTGGGCTCACTAAAATGTGATAGTCTAGAACATTGGGGCAATTAATAAAGACCAAATTGTAAAGGATTAAATGCAAGCCCTACAATTACAGGCCCAGGTTCAGAACAAAGAGTCTGGAAAAGACCTGAGATATATCATTAACTAAGTTCAATATCAGCCAACATTGTGTCACTGGTTACTTAAAAGGCAACTCAGATGACACTAAAAGAAAGAGCATCGTTCAGTCACTAGTCACATATTTATTACCCTGTCCTCCGCTAGATGCTGATCAAGGAGCGGGATTGCTCCGGTGTGTGAGTCACGGGGTCTGGGAGTGTTCCCATCTACTTGGAAGCCCATTACACGAGAGATTCAAGCTACAGATAGAGATGTTTTAAAGTGTAGACAAGAAGATTTTAGATCATTTGAAAGGAATTATTTCTCAAACAATCTGAATTGCTTGTGAACAACGGATATTTGCTTGGAAAGTACTGGGCGCCCAGTTGCTGGAAATCTTGGTATCGGGTAAATTATATTCATCAAAAACTCTGCAGTAGAATTTATCCTTTAAAAAAAATGGAGTAAGAAAAGAACTACATTTTGAAAAGGGCCTTACCTACTTTCACCTGGATTGTGGAAGGAAGTGGGTACATGTCTTCTAGCTGTCCAAGCATGGAGGATGGTCCAGAGAGAGAGAGAGGAGAGAGGACAGGAGTTGGGGGCAACATGGGAGAAAGAGAAATCAGCATCACTAGTGGTCATAACAAGCACATTAGTCACAGATGATATTGTTAGGGGGGCCTTCCGAGAATGGTTGATTGTCTGCAACATCAAATCCTTTCTGAAAACCCACCACAAAGATATACTTGAAACTTCAGTTATGATTCTGGATTTTAGGGTCAGGCTCCTGTTTCTCCTGAGTGAGACTATCTGGAAGTTTGAAGGCCAGCCTCTAGAAATGCCTGCTTCTGGTAGAAGCCTAAACTAAATTCCAAGAGCTCTCCAAGGTCAGGAGGAAATAGGAATTTCAAAGGCTCTAACAGTGAAAAATGTTGCATGGCCCACCAGAGAGCCCATTTCTCCAAATTCAATAAACATGCCAGCAGCACTGATCAGAGAATGAGATTGTACATTTCTCCAACTTCAATAAACATGCCAGCAGTACTGATCAAAGAATGAGATTGTACATTTCTCCAAATTCAATAAACATGCCAATAGCACTGCTCAAAGAATGAGATTGTACTTTAGTAAGCCACTTTGAACTGGACACATATCTGTAACAGGGATTATTGCAGGCCACAGCCTGAGGATACAGCCTGAGGATAAGCAAAACAGAAAAAAAAAAGTGGCCAGGATACAGAGTCAGTAAGCAGTTATTAAGTAATAGAGTAAATCATATATAAGTAAAACAGGTTTTATGTCGTGAAGTATGACGATTTGAAGGTTGGAGACTAAGTCAGAACCTAAGATCTGTTCACACTCTGTGGCAATTCGTTAACATAAAAGGCCATGGAGATACTTACATCAGGGAAGGGGATGGGAGGTGCTGGAGCAGAAGGGGAGGGGAGCTCTGATTTGCAGTTTCAAGTAGGGTGGTCAGACCACCTCTCTAAGAACGTGGTGGTGAGCAAAGACTGAAGGAGGAGAGAGGGGGCCAAGCAAGAACCTGAGGGAAAGAGGATTCCAGGGGAAACAAGGATAAAGCCTTCACACACCTAGTGGGGTACAGGTGTCAGGAGTTTAGCCATGGCAGGCACACTACCTTCACTTGGAGTACTTCCAGACAAAATGATAGTGAATAAAGTCAATGTTCAGATTTGAGCATCTGGTGAAGGTTTACACCATGAGTTTTCTAAAAGCTCTCAAAGCCAGTGGAATTCTTAGTGAAATCAGCTATCCTACAACAGATCCGAAGGACAACTGCACATGGTGAACATTCTAATCTAATAAAAGAGTAATATGCAAATTCACCCTTACTCCGTTACATCCACAAGCCACGCCCACCAACCAATCAGGAGCAAATATGCAAATTAACTCCACTAAGATGGTGGCAGCCATGGAGCTGGAGTTGCCCCGGGCAATGGAGGAAGCCAGGGCCCTGCAGGCCCTGAGCTCTACTCAAGGCTACAAAGTTTCAATTATAGAAGATAAACCCCAGATACTGCCGGGCTGGGACCTTGGGTTGCCAGGGGCAACCCAGGCTTCGAGCGGGAGACCAAGGCAACAAAGTTTCAATTATAGAAGTTAAATAAACCCCAGATACCTGCTTCCAGCCAGGCACCCCAGTAGGGACCTGAACCCTGAAGGGGCTGTGGGCAGCCTGAAGTGACCATCAACCCCTCACCCAGGCTGGCCAGGCATGCCAGCAGGTGGACATCCCCCGAGGGGTCCCAGACTGCGAGAGGGCACAGGCCGGACTGAGGGAGCCCCCCCCCCCCGAGTGCACAAATTTTTGTGCACCAGGCCTCTAGTTCTATATAATAAAACCCTAATATGCAAATCAACTGAATAGTGGAACAATCAGTCACTATGATGCACACTGACCATCAGGGGCAGAAGCTTAATGCAGGAGCTGTCCTGTGATCAGTGTGCTCCTACAGGGGGAGTGCCACTCAGCCAGAAGCCAGAAGCTGTGCCACTCAGCCACAGCTGGCTGAGGGAGCCTCTCCTGCCTCTGTGGCAGCACTAAAGATCAGCAAGCCAAGTGGTAAGGAGCAGTGAGCAGGCAGGCGGTAAGAAGCACGGGGTCCAGAACTGTGAAAGGGTGCAGGCCGGGCTGAGGGACGCCCCCTACCCTGCCCCAGTGCATGAATTTCGTGCACTGGGCCTCTAGTGTTAGATAATAGTCAAGGCACAGGCTTCTCTAGCATTTTCTCCTATGGAGGAGACTTCCTGGAGTACATCTCACTACACACACCTCTACTGGCCTCTTGCCCTTTCAACCCATTCAGACCTGTTTTTTTCCAGGTTCCTTAAAAAACAATTAAACAGATACAAAGACAAGTTGCAAGCCATATACACCTCCCAAGAAGAAAAATGTTGCAGATTTGAAACAAAGATTCATGAACTCACAGTCAACCAGGACAGTCTGTGGACCAAGCTACAGCAAATGGGACAGGATTTACAGGTATAAAACATAGGAGACCCTGGCCACACGGGCTACCTGAAAGTCTGACCTAGAATCTTCTGGTCAAGGGAGGGCTGCAACCTGAAACTTCACAACTCACCTTGATCATCCTTTTCCCTTTCCCTCTCCTCTTCATACCCGGACCCACTCCAGCTTTCATTTTCCAGACTGTCCTCCCCCTTCATGAAGGTCGTGCCATTGGGAGAGAACAGAATTAGTACCATTTAGAAACAATAGACCTGGGGCAAAGAGGTTCTTTACAGCTTTCATTCTTAAACCTTTTGGTCCTCATTATCTCTTTTACCTTCTTTAAAAAATTTAGGATTCCCAAGGAGCTTCTGTGGGTTATATCTATCACTATTTGCCATAATCAAAATTAAAACTGAGCCATGAAGGCCCTGGCTGGGTAGCTCAGTTAATCAGCACATCCTCCCAGTATGCCAAGATTGAGGGTTCAATCTCTGGTCAGGGTACATACAACAGGCAACCGATGATGGCATAAATAAGTGGAAAAATAAGTCTCTCTCTCTCTCTCTCTCTCTCTCTCTCTCTCTCTCTCTCTCTCTCTTTCCCCCTCTCTCAAATCAATAATAAACATATCTTTTGGGTCAGGATTTAAAAAATCAAATGACAATTTTAAGCAGTAATTACATATTTTTTTAATACTGAGAAGTGTGGCATCATTTTGCAATTTTTAGAAATCTCTTTAATATATGGCTCAATAAAAGATAGCTGGATTTTCATGATTGCTTCAGCATTCAATTTGTGGCAAGATGTTTTGGTTGAAATCTATATATATAAAAGGCTAAGTGATCAGCCAACTGACCAGTAGGTATGACTCACACTGACCACCAGGGAGCAGACGTTCAATGCAGAAGCTGCTGAGTGACAAGCAACTTTGCAGAGTGCCGTCTCGCACTCTGGGACTCCTCAAGGAATGTTGGACTGCTGGTTTTGGCCTGATCCCCACAGGCCAGGCTGAGAGACCCCACCTGCCAGAGGGGCTCCCTCACTCTGCAGATGCTGGGAAGGGACCGCAGAAGGTTGGCTCCAGGGCGTATCAGGCCTGTCTTGCCCAGTCCTGCCCCACTGGCCACCTTCTAATTAATTTCTTTTCAGTGTGCATGAGTCTGTGCACTGGGCCTCTAGTATATAAATAAATGTAGCCTCACAGAAATTTGCAGGTGAAAAAGAATATTTTCATAGACTTTTCAAGTAATTGAAGATCTTTGATACTACACCAAAACATGAGAAATTGTTTCTTAAAGGATATTGAATATGAAAACATATCTATTTGATACTCCATTTTTAATCTATCAATTCAATACAGGCTGATATTTTCAGAAATTCCTTACAATCTTAGGATCTGAGTATCTAGAACCTAAAATTTTTCAAATTCATTGTGATTATTCCTTGTGATATTTTAATATCTGAGCTGCTTTAACTTTTGTAGACAATTTTAGGTTGATATTGAATAACAGCATACGTTAGATTAATGTATTTAGAAAGTGGGAAAAAATATCACATTACAATTTCCTTTTGGAATATTAAAATGAAATGCATGTTTTAAAAAAGCAAGATAAGTATTAATTTCTTCATAAATAAAGCTTTTTTTTTCCTCCAGGCAAAGTTTCAGCCACTCCATCCATCTTCCTATCAAAATATGATTTCCAAGGCTGACCAGGAAATGGGTAATAGGTTTTGGAAGGAAGAAGATTCTTCCCAGAGCAAGAATGCCCATGTAGATGGCCTGGAATGGGAACCTCTTCTTACCCCCACTATGATTGAAAAAAGTCAATCAAGTCGAGCAAAAGTAGAGCATGCTCTACCAAATTCAGAATCAGCAGAGGCCATTTTGCAGCCAGCATCAACACAAAGCACCAGGGCACAAGGCCAAGCACAAAAGACCTCCAAGGAAATCTTTAGCTCCTCAACCAGTCCCCAGGAAGGACCGCTACAGGACACCCCCCAGATTGCTCCTACAGAAATCAACAGTCCTATTCCGGCATCCATGGAAAGGAAAGAGACAGTTAACATCTCAGAGGAAAAGGATGAACTGGAAGAAGAGGAACTGCAAGAACTGCTATCAAAACTTATGGATGCCTTCACTCTAGAAATGCCAGAAGGTAAGATTTTCACAATCAATTAGAGATAGGGATGGCCTTTTAAGCTACCTTTTAAAAACACTTGATTTTATAACATTAGCCCAGCAGCTACAATTCATCTAGAAAGTACAATTCATCACCAGTCAGAGTAGTGAATCTTTTGCACATTAGTAGCATCTCTGAACATGATTTCTAGTACTGCCTAATTCATTCTAGTTGTTGTGAGCATGAAAGCATCTGAGATTTTAGTCTAGCACCTGGCACATACCAAGAATTCAGCAAATGCTTATTAGTTTCTGATTGCAATTACTATTATCAATAGTAAAACATGAAACTGGTCAGCCTGATGTTACCATTTAAAACTAGGTAAAAATTATGCTCTATTTCTAGAGGATAATTGGTTAATATTTCTATATTATAAGTAGTATCACCATTATCTTCATCATATTCTTCATAAACTATGACTTAATGCTAAATTCTAAAGGATCTTTTTTTAATCCTTTTTTCCTATAGTATTTATTCTGTTTTGACATGACATCTTATTTATAAAGCATTTTGTTATCTTAGCATATTGATATTGATAGCTACATCCATTTCTTTTTAAGAAAACCTTAGATCTTTTATGTCAGAGTTCAATTTATCTAGAAACTTGTGATAAAACCAAGGATAACATTCTCATGTGTTTCTGCATCACAGAAGGTCTTCTCAAAATATTTCTGAGTTGATATATTAGTTTGCTAGAGCTGTCATAACAAAGTACCACAGACTGGTTGGCTTAAGAAAAAAATAGTAATAATAAAATCTAATCTAATAAAAGCGTAATATTGAAATTGACTGTTTCCTCAGGATGCCTAAGCCATGCCCACCAGCCAATCAGAGTGACTGTATGTAAATTAACCTAGCCAAGATGGAGGCCAGCAGTCACGGAGTTGAGTAAACAGGCAGCTTCCTTTGCAGCAGGAGTAAAACTGGGCTTCTCTCGGCTCCAGGCAACAACATATTTGCAACATTGTCTCAATTATAGAAGCCACGCAGACAGGAGGCTTCGTTACCTTCGTTACCCGCCTAGGCCTCAGCTTAAAGGAACAGTGTATCAATTATAGAAGATAAATAAACCCCAGAAACCTGCTTCCAGCCAGCCTTGCTGGGACATTGAGTCAATGGGAGCTGTGGGCAGCCTGAAAGCCTGCAAACAGCCATCAGCCTCTCACCCAGGCTGTCCAGGCACGCCAGCAGGTGGACATCCCCAGAGGGGTCCCAGACTGTGAGAGGGCACAGGTAGGGCTGAGGGATCTCCTGAGTGCACAAATTTTTGTGTACCAGGCCCCTAGTTATAAATAAGTAGATAGATACATTTCACACACACACACACACATACACACACTTTTTTTTCCTTAGTGGCCTTAGAGGCTGCAAGTCTGAGATCAAGATGTCAACATCATTGATGTTTTCTCCAACGTAGATGGCTGCATTCTCCCTGTGTTTTCACACCATTTTCCCGCTGTGCATGCCTCTATCCAATTTCCTCTTCATATAAGGACACTACATAGTGGCTTAGGACCTACCCTTAAAACTTCATTTTAATGTAATTGACTCTTTGAAGACTCTAGCTCCAAATATAGTCACATTCTGAGGTACTGGGGGCTAGGAATTTTGAATTTCTAAATTTCAATTTAGATCATAACAGGTGGTAGACTATAAAAGGGGTACCTAGCGTCAGTTGGATATTGAAGTTGGTAGAGCCAAGTCAATGAAGTAATTACTTGGTGAGTCTAAATTCTCTGCTGTGAAGGGAATGGGAGTTATAATTGTTGTATCAGAGGAACAGCATCACAAAGATGCCAGAAATATGCCCAGACTGCCTGAGACAAGGATGGCATAGGAACTCCTTGTGCCTGATTCTTAGGCTGACACAAGATTCCACCCACTGTATTTCCATCTAAGCATCACTGGGGTCATGATAAGGATTCAAAGCAAAGTCAATATCCACTTGACCTTTTTTGATTTCTAAAATGTTGTGTTGGGTCAGCCACAACAAATGTAAGCCAGCTATTTTGCACAGTTCAGATTACTAATAGACTAGATCTACACATATTTGGAAGACAGCACCCCACACAGTGTTCAGTTTGATACCTAAAGATAAAAGATCCATGCTTTTTTGTTGCTGTTAATCCTCACCCAAGGATATTTTTCCATTGATATTTAGAGAGTGGAAGAGAGAGGGAGAGCAGAGAGAAACACTGCATGTGAGAGAGACATATCGATTGGTTGCCTCCTGCACATATCCTGTCCTGGGCTGGGAAACCAGGGTATGTGCCCTTAATTTGACTGGAATCGAACCCGGGACCCTTCAGTCCTCAGGCTGACACTCTATCCACTGAACCAAACTGGCTAAGGCAAGATTTATGCATAATTTAAGTGACTTTATTGAGATCTATCAAGCTCAACCATTAAAGGAAAATCATGAAAAAGTAAAGTTTATTTCTCAATTCAGATGATGTAATAATGAATAAAGATGCAATTAGCAATGTTAAATAATGTAGAAAATATAACAATATATGTCTCAAAATTTTTTCCTTTGCTTGCATTTACAACCAAAATAAAAGCACTGAAACACTTATGCAGAAATTATGCATTATTATATCAAAGGGATACACATTTTCCCTTTTTGTTATTAGAGTATTATATACTTCATGATTATACAGCAAATACTACTTGATCGGATTTTAACTTGTAGTGTAATCTATATATAAAAAAGACTAAGCAGCCCTGACCGGTTTGGTTCAATGGATAGAGTGTTGGCCTGCGGACTCGGGGGTCCCGAGTTCAGTTCCGGTCAGGGGCATGTACCTTGGTTGCTGGTATGTATCTTGGTTGCGGGCACATCCCCAGTGGGGAGTGTGCGGGAGGCAGCAGATCGATGTTCCTCTCTCATCGATGTTTCTGACTCTCTGTCCCTCTCTCTTCCTCTCTGTAAAAAAATCAATAAAATATATTAAAAAAAATTTTTTTTTTCAAAGCCTAAGCAACTGAACAACCAGTAGACTGGTCACTATGATGTGCACTGACCACCAGGGGCAGATGCTCAATGCAGGAGCTGCTCCCTGGTGGTCAGTGTGCTCCCATAGTGGGAGCACTGCTCAGTGAGCTTATCAAGTGGAGGCAGTGGCAGGCACAGTGGGGCCTGGATAAGTGGGAGCGGCATGGCATCGGGCCTTGGTTCAGGCTCTTCCCCAGCTACCTGCCATTTCGTACCCTACTACATCACCCAAGGGGTTCCGAATTGTGTGAGGGTGCAGGCCAGCCTGAGGGACCCCACCAGTGCACGAATCGGTGGAACAGGCCTCTATTTTATATTAATCTTATTTCTTTGAGGCTTTTAGGCATCAGATCTATATTAACCTTCATGGCTACTATTTGCAATTATTAAACACTGTCATCCCTCACTTAAATATTTCTTAATTTTATGTTCTTAATTTAGTCTGGTATTGAATATGATCCTGTTTGTAAGTTCTACTTAGCCATTGGTAGTATGGATTAGAGGTCAGGTGGCTCAATTGGTTGGAACATCGTCCCATATACCCAAAAGGTTGTGGGTTCAATCCTTGGTTTAAGTGTATACAAGAGGCAACCAATTGGTGTTTTTCTCTCACATTGATGTGTATGTGTCTCTCTCTTTTCCTCCTTCCCTCTCTCTCTCAAATCAGTAAAAACATATCCTGGGGTGAAGATTGAAATAAATAAATAAAATTTACACTCCATAATTTATGTATAATCTATGGATGCTCACTAGAATTACCTCAGACTTAATCAGAGACAGAAGCATGATAACCACCCTGATGAAGATGTGGAAACGCAAAGAAATTAAATTAAGGCATTGGTTACTTTTGTTTTATTTCTGTCTCTGTCATGGATGAATAAGACCACAGCAGGAAGTTTCTGATCATTTTGCTGTCCCAGTTGTATGTGCGTTTTTTAAATTGAGGATTGTTAGGAAGATTAGAAAGATCTACTGTTTGTAATATTCTAAGATTTACTCACACAGCGTTAACATATTCACCCAGTATTGTGATTATCCTAGTGACCACCCTACTGGATTGGAGCTTTACTAAGGAGTCCACACATTTTGGAAATTAAAGTGACCTTTATGTTACTTAAGGCTTAATAAGATTAAAACAGCAAGCCTGATGGTCAGTTTGGGGGTGATTGTTGACATTAACAGAATAGAGTCATTCAGTACCAATACCTAGGATAACAGGATTTTAAGACCCTATGGTCTTAAAATAGAAAAGATAAAGTATAGAAAGGGATCCTCAAACCTCTAGAATCCCAAATGTTCAATTGAAAAATCAGTAGCAGTTTGTTCAAACTTTCACAGAAGAGATTAGATTTGAAAGAACATCTAACAGGACTTGCTTTAGTAGTAAGAAAAGAAAGGACATAATATTCTAGTCTTGCTTTCTCATTAAGTTATTTTCTTTCTAATTTGAGTAAAATATCCTGTGTGTATCTGAGATTCTTTTCCCAGCTTCTCTCCCATCCCTTTTTGACCTCTATTTGCCACTGTGGGTTTAAAGGATGAGAAGGAAAGGCAAGCGAGTAGAGGGATGGCATTAAGATGGAGATGGTGGCGGTCTATGCCTGTTCTTTTTTTTCTCCTCTGGAACCAACATCTAAATTCTTATTTTAAATAATCATAAAATGATTATTTGAACTTTAGCAAATTGTAGGAAAATAAAGAACAGGACTTTAGCAACCCCAGCAGAAGACATTTGACACTGTATTTGTCTCACTTATTTAGAAGGCAGTCTTCTCAATGTTGCCTGGGAATCATTCATTCATTCATTCATTCAACAAATAGACATACAGCATTTACTATATGCCAAATGCTTTGCCATTCATTTTGAAATAGATATATGTTTTTTAAACACTTCGGAATTGTGTGGAATATGGCTGGCAGAAAGGCAAGGGGGTGAGTAAAGAGATCAGGGAATAGCCTGTTGCTGTCTAAGCAAGATGTGATGGTGGCTTGGCCTGGGTGCATGGTGATAAACTATTGCAACGAGGGAAGCTGGGAACACTGAGATGGAGGTGGGCAAATCAAGAGTTCTGTTCTGAGTACATTAAGTGTGACTTGTCTGAGAGACATGCAAATGGATGTATCAGAATGACAATCAACATGTACCATCTGGAGCTCAAGTGACACGTCTGAGTACAGTAGATATTCGTTCCTATTGGTTTGGTTAATTAATTATTATTGTAAGGAAGATATGGGTTCAATATTTCAGTTGCCCAGAAAGGTAATCATAGACTCACTAACCAAATACTTTTAAACCTCCATAGCTGTCAATCTGATAGCCATCTCCTTCATCCTTGATTCATTCAGAGACCAGATAGATTTTTACTAACATTCTAGTGAAATTATTTTCTCATTTTGATATCTTCTGGACTATTGATTTCACAGATATATCTAACATTTCCACCTCTATGCTATAGAAATTCAGTACTATGTGTACTAAATCCCAAATGTATGCCAAACCACATGCTAGGTGCACATTTTTGGCTATTGTTAACATTCTAAGAGACTAGCGCTTAAAAGAAAACAATGAAATAATGAGAAAAAACTTCTGTGCATAAAATAAATTATTGCTTCTCTGTTTCTTTATTGCTATGTCTTAAATATTTATCACTGTGGACTAAGAAGAAGAATGCCCTACAATAAGTTTGCCTCTGGACAAGGTTTCTTATTCAGGCAATAAAATACTGTTTATTCAAGGTCCTTGTCATTCTGGAGCAATGTTAGGAAATAGAGTAAATAAGGCATAAAACTTCTCCTTTTACGTTCAATAGAAAACATGTAACTCAAGTGTGTAACTAACAAAACAAGTCTTTCCATGTTTTCATTGTCTGTGATTTTTTTTATTAATCACACAAACAACATTATATGACATGCTTATTATAAAATTAAAATGCCTAAGCAAAGATTTTTTTTTTAAAGAAATGAATTCATTATCATGCTCTCCACTCCTTGCTATCTGTTTTGCAGAGGTAACTAGTGTTAACAGTTTAGTGAGTTTTCCTTCATCCTTTATTTCTACATATACGGGGTATCCCCAAAAAATGTATACACACTTTAACAGCTGATGGCTCAATTTTGAAAATGGAATGTATTTTAATAAACACTGCCTTTATAATTATTCAAAATGTGTGTATATATTTTTGGGAAACACTCATATGTATCTTTGCTGTTTTTCACTTGGCAACATGTCTTAGACATGGAGCAATGTCATTTTTTTATATGTGACACAATATTTTAGAGAGAGAGAGAGAAGTTTATTTTAGAGAATTGGCTCATGTGATTATGAAGGTTGACAAGTCCTAACATCTGTAGTCAGCAAGCTCAAAGCCAGCAGAGCCAAAGGGTAGTTCCAGTGCAAAAGCTGGCGGGCTCAAGACCTATGAAGAGCTGATGTTTCATTCTGAGTCCAAAGGCAGAAGCAAACTGACCTCCCAGCTGGAAGGCAGGCAGAAGAAATTCCCTTACTGAGACTTCGTTCTCTTCAGGCCTTCAATTGATTGGTTGCCCCATTGGGAAGGCAGTCTGCTTTATCCAGTCTACTTATCAGTGTTCACCTCATTCAGAAACACCCTCACAGACACACCCAGAACAGTGTTTGACCAAATATCTGTGCAATCAAGTTGACACATAAAATTAACCATCGTATATACCGAGTCAGAATTCTGGGTAGGAACTAGCAGTTGTTTGTTTGTTTTTTTGACACTTCCCAGGTGATTCTGATATACATCAGAATGAGCAGGCTTTCTGACTACTCAGATCTGTGCTTGGAGTCATGGGAAATGCCTTTTGAGAACCCACAAGCTGGTTGGATGGGTTACTGATCCTGGTAAATAATAGCGACCTCATTCGCCAGCTACTTTAGAGAAAGTGCATTATCATTAGGAACTGAAGAGAGGTGGATTCTGTTTCTTCACTGTCCTGGAGCATCATAAATATCAGCTTGAGTGCTGGCAAGGATGCAGAGAAAAAGGGACCCTCCTACACTGCTGGTGGGAATGCAGACTGGTGCAGCCACTATGGAAGACAGTATGGAGTTTCCTCAAAAAGTTAAAAATGGAACTCCCATTTGACCCAGTGATCCCACTTCTAGAAATATATCCCAGGAAACCAGAAACACCAATCAGAAAGGATATATGCATCCCTATGTTCATAGAAGCACAATTTACCACAACTAAGATTTGGAAACAGCCTTAGTGCCCAACAGCAGTGTGGTACATCTACACAATGGAATACTATACTGCTGTAAAAAAGAAGGAATTCTTACCATTTGCAACAGCATGGATGGAACTAGAGAGCATTATGCTAAGTGAAATAAGCCAGTCAATTAAAGAAAAATACCACATGATCTCACTCATTTATAGATAATAAAGAACACTATAAACTGATGAACAAAAATAGATACAGAGACAGAGCAGCATCAAACAGACTGTTAAACTACAGCGGGAAGCCTGGGGAGGATTGATGGGGGGGCTGTTAAGAGATCAGTTGAAGGACTTGTATGCATATATATAAGCATAGTCAATGGACACAAGACACTGGGGGTAGGGGAGGCCGGGGGAAGGTCAAGGGGAAAAAATGGAAATTTGTGTACTACTCTTTGTAATACTTTAAGCAATAAAACAAAAATTTAAAAAATAAATATCAGCTTGAGAACCTACAGGTACCTTCTCTGAGGGACTCTCTTGTTTGTTGATTTCAGATCCTCAATCTTCCATAAACACAGACCTGTATCGTGGAGCTGAGCGGGTGAGCAGGGCCTTCTCAGCCCTTGTTGATCAAATCACCTTGCCTAACTGGAAGTGAAAAGGAGTCCACTTGGGATAATGAAGAAACGTATTTTCAAAATTTGTCCTGAAAGAATTAAGTCTCTACTCTCTCTCTCAATAGTTGTGTGAAGCATGAAGAAAGTTTCATTTTTTCCATCTCCTTACTCATGTGTCTTAGTTCTTAAGGGTAAAGCCTTTGAGAGTGAGGGGTGGTTGAGGGAAATAGAAAGAAGTGGCTAAATCCAATCCGGATGTGCTGAGTTTCTAGTAGAGGGCCATTCTTACTTTAAAATTGTTGGAAGTGATATTCAAGTGTGTGATCTAAATGAAGTTGTGTAATTATCTTCTTTAACAACATTTAAATTACTGAATTGATGAGCTAATTTTCTATCTGGTTGCTCTTGCTGGAGAATAAGCTCACACAAAAAAAACCTAAATACACACACATATAATTGAGTGCACTCAGAACTGGTGAACTGAATAAACTGGTTTGTACCAATTTCCTGGTTATATTATTATGCTATAGTTATGCAAGATGTTGTCACTGAGGGAAACTGGGAGCACTGTATATAGGATATCTGTATTATTTCTGACAACTGTATATAAATCAACAATGATCTCAAATTTATTTTTAAAACATGACTTTCTCTGTAAGACCCCACTTCCAATGAGGTTGGCCAAAGCATGTGTGTGTCTCCTTTCTCTGCATGTATAATGAGGATGTAGATGCTTAATTGAATGATGTCCAAAAGTAACAGCTAACGCTTTTTACTACTAGAGCACTTCATTTCTAAGTACCTTGTATGCACTAACTCATTTAATCCTCACAACAAACCTAGCAAGTGGATATTTTATAAGAAAACTGAGGCACAAAGAGGGTCAGCAACTTGTCCAAAATTAATTGGTTGGTGCATAAAGAAGTTGAGATATAGACCCAGCTCCTAAGCTTATACTCTAACCACTGTTTTGTACTTTCTCTCAATAAATATTGTTATGATGTCATTGTTTTACCAATGTTCTTAATGAAGAGTCCATGTTACATTTAGAGAGGCTTGAACTTTTATTTATATGATCTATAATTTCTAGTATTGTTTCCAGAGTGAAGTGATATCCAATTAAATAGAATTAGGACTAAGTTATCCTTGTTCAATCTCATCCTAATATTTTTAAATTTGCTTTTCAGCTTATCACAAATTTTTTATTTTAGTTTGGTTGCTCAATGTATTGCCTCCTTCTTCCTTCATTCCAGCTTGTTCCTTACACGTTTCATAAGCATGCCAGTCAGCAAGCTACAACCAAGGGCATGTCTTACCCGCTGCTGATTTTGTACGCGCTACGATCTAAGAGTGGTTAGGACCTTTTCAATAATGAAGAAATCACGAAGAATAATTATTTTGTGACACTTACCAATTTCAGGGTCCATAAACAAAAGTTTCATTGGAACATACACATGCTCATTTATTTAGATCTTGTTTACAGTCACTTTCATTCTACAAAGTCAAAACTGATGAGTTGCAACAGAGACTGGATGGCACTCAAAGCACAGAAGATTTGCTTTCTGACCCTTTAAGAAAACTTGGGCAGCCGGTGTTGTGTAGACCACCATGAGATGTGAGGGGCAGGTATTGTAAGCATCATGAGAGTGTCATCTTTTTAACAATTTATAAGAGGTAATGACTTTGTGTGATTTTTTAAAGAATATGATGAAAGACATTAGAGAAAGTGCCATGAAAGCAAAACCATGCACCCATGTAGAAATGGCAGCTGAAGCGTGGCAGCCTCTGATGTGCTCGTTCTAAACAGGAGAAGCTGGGACTGGGCCCCTCCTCCCCCAGACCTGCTTCCCCCATTGAAGGGCTTGGCTAAACCTCAGATGCTACTGAGTCTTCTAATAATAACCCTTTAGATAAGCATTTTAGCTTAGGGAGGGCCCTAAACCTTCAGTTAATACATTTACTGATGTTTCCTTTGGACCTGGAGAAAGCAAGTCGATCGCTAACGTAGCTGAAATTCAAACTGGTTGCCAGTCATCAGTTATCATAGAATGATTGGAGAAATAGAATAATTATCCTATCTAATAAAAGAGTAATATGCAAATTAACCATCACTCTGAGACAAAAATGACCGCGCCCATAGCCACAAGATGGTGGCGCCTCACCCCAGTCATATCCACTGCCGCCCAGCTGTTAGTGCTCATCAGCCACCTGGTACAAAGCGTTCACCCCTGGCCTGGGGCTGGGGGCAGGTGCTTCACACCGTGTGTGTCAGTCAGCAGTGAGGCCCCTGCAGGGCTGTGTGGGCTCACCAGCCCCCTCCCCCCGCCAGTGCACGAATTTCGTGCACCGAGCATCTAGTATGATATAAAAAGGGCAATGTGTGTGGAACTCAAATAAGCTTGGTAATTGGACTTCTCTGCTATGAACTTCTTTCAGGCCTGCTTATTTTAAAGGGAAAAAATGCTTATAGGTAATATTCTTATAAAGCTGTTCATTTTACTTTTAGCTTGCTTTTCTTTTTTTAAATTTCGTTTTATTGCTTAAAATAGTACATGTGTCTCCTTTTTATCCTCCCCTTGACCTTCCCCTTGCTTGCTTTTCAATGCAAAGTCTAATCAATGAAGTTTTCATAGTTAATCAGACCAAAAATATGCTTATTTGGAAATAACAAACTTAATGCTCATTTTATTTGAGATTTGATTATCATTAATTATAACATTAGATATTGAAATAAAGAGACTTCAACAATATTTCCTGGGGTCCAGAGCTTTTTATTAATTTTGTTTTCATTAGAAGAATTCTTTATTCACCAGGTGTTTTTTGTTTTTGCATCATTCAGTTAAAATATTCAAAAATATTCTTTCCAACAACATTCGGGTATCACAGGTCATCAGTAACTGCTAATTAATATGCCCGTGCATAAGCAATCTGGTGGTTAATGGCTTGGAAGTCATGCAACACATTCAAGTTAAATGTATGGCACTCTAGTTCATTAACAATGTCATGCATCCCAAAACAATGGTCAAAATGAATACAAAGAATTTGAGTATCCCCTAACCCCTACTCATCTTTGAAAGCTCTTTTAAGTCTTTTAGACTGTGGGATGATCTGGCAGAAAGGTCATCATTTAAAGGAACATGCTAGCAGCCTAAACAAATAAAACTAAGTACTCTGTGGCTGAATATTTATCTCTGGACATTCCCACCATTTCAAGTGAATAAATGATTAATAGTCAAGAAAAATATATATTTTTTTAAATTCCAAGACTTGAGTTATCTCTGAAGTTAGATTTGCTTTCTCTTTATTTCAAGGCCACTGCTTGCTTTTCCAATTGCCCTAGATCCTCTCCTGCGTATGTACAGGCTTAGCAAATCTTCAATCTCTTTCTTCTTCAGAGAAGGCATTCTTGGTTGTGGAGAATGTGCACCTGGAAGTAGAGAAAATGAACGAATCATTAAGTCCCTGAATTTTTTCAGGTTTCTTAACTATCAATATATTAGTTTAAGAAAGAAAGGATACTGTATCCTTGGTTACATCTCTGAATGTCTCCTTAGAATAGACTTCTAGATGGGTCATTTCTGAATGTGATCCTTGAGAAATTTCTTGGAGTAAAATAGAAAACCAAGCATTTGTAATTTAATTATTTCTATATCTGAAGCATTGTTTTCTCCTCTGTTTGGTGTTTAAAAAATAAGCAGTGTCGCCCAAATAGTGTGGCTCAGTTGGTTGAACATTGTCCCATGCACCAGGAAGTTGCCTGTTTGATTCCCCATCAAGGCACATGCCCCATGAAGCTAATCCATGAGCTAACCACTACTCTGTTATTTCTATCTGGGAGTTATCATAAGCCTACTCTTTTCCTAAATCAATTAATACCTTTATCTTTCTCTATCTCCCTCCTCCTTCCCTTTCCCCCTGCCCCTTCCCGCTTCTTTTCTACTCTCCTCCTCCTCTCCCTCTCTGTCTTTATATAATTCATCATAATTTAGTGGTTAAGCCTTGGCACACCGCCCTCACACCTTCCAGATATTTCAACATTCAATTATTAGCTCTTATCTTTCCAGACTAAATACCAATGATCTTTTAAGTTTTTTCTCAAATGATGTCTCTAACCCTCAGAGCTTTTGGAATTCTCATTTTATTTCTGGACTTCCTCTGTTCCTGCTTATCACTGTTATAAAGAACCACGGTGTCTAGGTCATCAATCATTCTGGTGGATAAGCTGTTCCAGATTCTTTCCAGAATGCAATACATGCCCTTTGTACATTTCTTCCTGTAGACACACAAAATATTAGAAGCGAGAGCCTGTAGAGAGTTTATGGGTCATCTAATCCTTTCTATACCCCTCTTTTTCAGATGAAGAAACTGAAGGCTAAATAAATTAATTAACTTGCCCAATTACATAGCTCATTGATATCTATTGGTTATACTTGTTGGCCCAATATTAACAAATACAACATATTAACATACACACGTATATAGAAGTTTTGTTTTTAACATAGCATGACTTAAAATAACATCTCTCAACTGTATTTAAACTATTTTATTCCAAAACATCAAAGTAATAAGAACCTTTTGCATATTATGAAGGCACTTATAGTTCTTGACTTCTGTTCTGATGATTTTTCTGATTCTCTGAAAACAATAGAGACTAACACCTTTTCACCCTCATCCCCACCCTGGCCCGGTAGCAAAAGAAAAAATAAGTGCGGAATTTGTACAGGTACATCCAGGACCAATTGAGCCACTAGAGATTTAATCAAACCTCTTGAGACGAAATCTCAATGTTCCTGCCACAATTTAACTTTTAGATAGAGTGTCTTCTTGACCCAAGACACTCTTTCATTATAATTGTACAAACCAAATGGAAAGTCTTGTTTCCTGATCTTCAAACAATTGCTTATGTCAGATGTTAAAACAACTTCAATAAGTGAAAAGTTCACTCTTGTTACTTGCTTAGCAACTGCAGTTAAAGTTTGCAGACCAGCTGGGTCAATAGCACCTCTGTATCAAGAAGGAAGTGGCTTCCAAAGCTGAAGTTAATGGAGGATGGAAATGCCATGTTGAAGTATGCTTAAAAAAAAAAACAAACCAGTTTCAGACTATTCAAGTAGATGAGGAGCATATACAGCCCCTACTGAGACTGGTGTCTTGGCAGCCTCTGTTCAAAATATTTTTAAATATTAATAACAAACATTTAGACACTCATTTTATGTTTCTAGTTTAAAGCTAAGCTGCTGAAAGAATATTGCCTCTAAAACATAAAATTAGTTTAAGTTACAATAATACTTGCTAAAATAATAAATTTATCTATAAATAATATCAGTGAATTATCTGGCTTTATGGATCAGCAAATCATGAGGATTTTTAATTACTAAGGTGAAAACAAACTAGATATATAAAGGCTCTACAATATCTTGGGAAAGTGTTCATCTGAAACTCTTATGGTTGATTGCTATTTTAAGAGATTATGGAAATACATAAGAATTCTCACAATAAATTGTATGGATGCAAAATTTAGTTATGCCTTAGTGTTCCATTTGTGTATAAATAATGTTAATTTTATAATTTAATAACTTAATTGTTAAAGTATATAATTCTAATTTACTAATTCACTGTCACTCAAACAGCCCTTGCTGCAAGCATTGAAAGCTCATTAGTTGAAACACCGCCAAGAAAGGAACAAAAGCAATATGTATAAGGCTAAGGTATCGCTCAACTTACTCCAGACTCATTCTCCCTCATTCTAATTCTCTAAAAGACATTTCTTCTAGTGCCTTTAGAGAAGACGGTATTTTAATATAATATTTACTGGCATGAAAACCTCTAAATTTGTAGGAAGTTCCAAATTATTAAATATTAATCATTCAGCTTGCTGGAAGTTAATTACTTGAGATTTGTTTAAAAAGCAATGAAGAGGGACTTTGTAAGCCAGCCATTTTTCTACCTTTTACTTCAGCAACTAAGTACAGCGCAAGGAGTCCTTCCAATTACATGAAAGCAATGTGTCTACTGTTTGTTTTATTTAAAAGTGGCAACAGTTTGTGTGTTTGTGAATGTTCCCTGGGTTTGTGTTCAAATCCAAGTCCATAGCAAGTAAACACATGTTATGACCCAATATTCAGGCTAATGGTAAAAAAAAAAAAAAAAAAGTTAATTTGGGGGCATCCTTTTATGATTTTATGTTGCATTTTGGAACTCTTCCTTTCCCCTTACTCTTCTTTCTGACTTTTCCTTGCTGTCGTTCACATGATGTATAAGGATGAGGACAGTATTCTAATATAAATAGCTACTATGGAATACAAAAAGAAGTACTAGTTATCTTCTCATCACGTGTGTGCTTGTAGGGTTCACCCCTAAGAGGAATCTATATGGCAATGGATCAGTCTGAAGCCACTTCCCTCTTCCTCACAATTTAGCACATCATACTTGCTTGACCCTTTCAAGACCTGGGACCCAGGGTTGAGCACCTTGTTTCCTCCCTGAGTGCGGTGGATGCACTGCAGAGCTCTCCTCTTCCTCTCCAGCCAATTGCCTCCTTCCTAGGCCATGGTTCCTGGAGAGGACACAGTCCACATAGATGTCCCAGAAGAGTTGGGCCAGATCCCAAAAGAGTGCCCCATGCTTCAAGTTCTCAGATGACTTCAGGTAGATCATAAAATCCCAGAAACCCGACACAGTGTTGGAAATCCGAGGCTTCTGCATTTCCAGGAGGAGCACTGAGGAAGATTCCCAGCACTGGGGATCGGCTTGGTTAAGAGCCAGCAGGTCTGTCTGGCTATGACAGAATAAAGGAGACACACAGCACATTCCCACAATGAGCAGGGAGCAGGTGAGGCTCAAGGGACAGTAGGTCCTTCCTCTGTTTCCAGGATCAGCCATGGCCCTGAAAATGCACATGATGGAAATATCTCACATGAGTCCCTGCTTGTGCTCCACTTAGTAAAGAAAATAGTTATGCCTTTAAGAACCTCGATGCCAGCAAAGGAGAAACATCATTGTCCCTAGGAAGTCTTACCATTTTTCCCATATCACAAGCACTATTCTATCTAAAATGATTCATTGTTCTATCTAAAATGATTCATTGATTCATAGTGTAAAACCAAGTTATATAGACTAAGAAATATGTACTCCTAAGATGTACACTCATCCTTTAAGATGAATGAGTGAACACATTTTTTCTAATAAAAAAAATATAATTTAAAAGATCTTCAATGAAATTTAAAATCTTGTCGCATGGCTTTCATTCTTTTACAAAATTATAATTCAGCTTAGCTATCCTAATCAAGGACTCCTGTGCAATTAAGAATTTTAATATATCTCACCCTTGGATGCCTTCCTGTTCAGGTAATTTTAATTTTTTAGAAAAGGCATAAGAATTGTAAAATGTTGTAAATAAAAATAAACAGGAGATAGTGTGCTAAAAAGTATGTGAACCAAGGGACATAAATTTAACCCATTAGAGTAGACCCAATGGACATTTTACCAACACTTAAAATATTCTCTAATTCTGATATAACTTTCATAAAATGATGTTTTCTCATTTCTCTTTTCTTGCTATAAATCTCAAGAATTTTAACAAAAATAATTTTCCTCTTGTTAAATTTTTCTAGCTATCAAAGCCTGTTGCAATAAAATCAAGGCATCCATATACCAATTTGAAATTATGTTACACTTCAGACACGTGCAATGAGAAATGATATCCTTAAAATAATAATAACCTAATTTTTTCCCCAGACAGGTTATCTGACTCTTCACAGACTATACAAAATGCATCTCATTTTGCACAGCAGGGGTCACTTCCAGCTTTAACTTATAGTTCCTACCATTTTAGATGTTAGTATCATGAAGGCAAGCAGGGCACAGCTCGTGGAAATACATCTATATTGAAACATTTAATGACAACACCATACTATAAACTCTTTTCCTCCTGCACAGCAGCAGACCGTATTGAGACACCCTTAAATCGATATTTCATAAACTGTCTTTGAACAGATATGTCCCTGTTTCGAAGAGGTATGTTAGATACAAGATTATTCAAAAATGTTCACCCTGTATTTCAGATCACTTACACAAGATCTCTACCTGAACAAAATTACATTCCATTTGTCCTCTTCTGAACTAAACTGTCCAAGTGGAGGGGCGCCAAAGTTGCTTTTTCTTAGAGGACTGGTCCACGATGTCAAAGGTAAGTTGAAAACAGAGGGCGAGCGCTGTCCAGCGTGCTGAAGTGGGCGCTCTCCGCGCCTCCCTGGTCCCTGGCAACTCGGGCCACCGCGCGCACTTGGGCGCCTTGAGGAGAGCCCTCCTCAGGCTTGGAAGGTCCTCACCCCGGGGTCCCCCGTGCACCACACCAAGAGTCCCGCGCTGAGCCCGGTGGGTCTCACCCCGCACCCGCTCCCACAGCCTCACCCTCCTCGGAGCAGAGCTGCGGGGACCCTCTGTGTGTCCTTTGCGCCCCACTAGCCTCCTTACTCCACGCCTTTACCCCCGGGGGACAGAAGGGCACCCCTCCGCACTTACCTGTCCAGCCCCGTCTGGATTCCCGCGAGCGAGTGGAGAGAAGATGCTCAGGCTGCTCCCAAGCGAGTGCAGGTCCCCAGTGGCAGAGTCCTGGCGGCTACGGTGCCTCTTCTAAAGCAGTGGGAGTGCTCCGCGCCTCTCCAAGTCTACGTCAAAGCGCCGGGAAATCGCCGCCACCCCTCGCCCCCAAGTCCGTCTCCCACATCCTCTTCCTTCCCTCCCTCCCTCGAAGATCTCACTTCAGGAAATGAGCAGACTTAGCCACACACACACACACACACACACACACACACTCACTGACCGTGACCCACACCCACCCTCCACTCAGCGGAACTGAGCCTTTGTGCGGTTTGTTCGGCTTTTCCCACCGATGCCGGTAGGAGCTGGGAAGTTGAGACCCAGCCCCAAGGAGTGAGAGGAAGTTCTCAGATCCCCACTCCCCAGGCGTGCCTTGTTTGGGAATCAATAGCGGAGAGAGAAGACCCCGGACTCCTGAAGTCGGGAAGGCATGTGGGCGCCCTCCCGGCGGTCATTAAGGGCTGCAAGGACATTCCTGGGTGTGAATGTCTCCTAGTAAAAGCGCGGGGGCCAGGATGTGGGTAGGGGCGTGGAGCTTCTGGAAGCTCCTGGATGGGTTCAGGAAATCCCTTTATCTCCAGCCCAGGCTGCTACTGGCGTCGCTGGAGTCAGCCCACCGCTCCAGTTTCACAGCGGGGTCCCTGTTTTCCAAGAAGAGGAACCAGCTGGGACTGCCTTTGATTCTTGACTCACGGCTAGTTAATATCCCAGCCCAGATTAGAGTCCTTTGGGCTTCTGCTGACCATGAGCGTCCATCCTAACTAACTGGAATATTCCTAGCCCAGAGACGGGAGGCAAAAGTCCTCCTACCTTTGCAAGTGTTTCCAGATTTTGTCCCCCACGTCAAATCCCTCTAAGCATCCTGAAAACCACTTGTAGTATCCATTTAACTGAAGGCTTTTATGCCAGCTCAACAGTATCCATGGTTACATTCCAGAGGGGGCAAGGGAGGAACTAGACTTGTAACCAGGTTTACAGAAGACATGGAGACCCATTCCTACTGAAGTGACAGGAAGAGACTCTTCCTAAGGGGGTTCTCCTGTTCTGAAACTGGATGAAGTGCACTTCTATTTCTCAATCTGTGATCTGAGCATACTAATGCCTGCTTTAAATTACATCCTAGGGATATGGGAAAAGATTGTAAGTGAGGTCTCCGATTTGCTTCCTGAACTTCAAGGAGCCCTAAGCCTCTTGGAGAAGGTCATTAGAGAAACACAGTGTGTGTGCACAGGGGCAGAGTCTGACATGAGAGGATCCCAAGAAAGGGAGAGTGAAAAGAGGGGGCAGTGAATTATCTTAGAGGATGTGACTGGCAAATTTCTTGAAGGAGTTACACAGGTGTCCTGCGGCCAAAAGGAAGGGAATGGTCTTCTCCAGACAGAGAAGTCAGCATGAGCAAAGGCATGGAGGGAGAATTCAAAAGAAAGAAATGTGGAGAGAGAAGGGAGAACAGAGGTAGGGATGTGGGAATTTAATTCTGATTTGGGACATATCGATAATTGCATTACCCATGAAAACATCAGTATAAAATATGCAGTGCTGACTTTATTTTTAAGTGCCTATATGTCAAGCACTATTCTAGATGTTGTGTATATAGAAGGAGAAAGACAAAGTGCCTGTACTCAGGGAACTTACATTCCACTGGGGGTGGATAAATAAAATGTATATTTTAAGTTTTAAGTTATATAAAAGTATACTGATTTGTGTTTCTAATTTCTATGTTGAACACTGAGTGTGCAGCTATGTATGCATCAACAGCAAATAAATAACTAGCTAATTATGTAAGTAAATAGTGACATGTGTGAATCAATAATGAGGTTCTATCTATTATTCTGAAGCCCAAGGAAAAATGTCTAGTAAGAGCAGATGATCATCAACAAAAGGTAAAGCAGGATTAGAAAAGGATGATGGAAAAGAGTTATTTTATATGGAATACTAAGAAGTCTTTCCTAATATGGAGATATTTGAGTAAAGACCTACCGAAGAAGATGGCAGCAGGAGAAACCAAGATGGCAGCATAGTTAAACACCTGGAATTGCTGCCTCGCACAACCATTTCAAAACCACAACAAAAAGAAAAAATGGACACCACTCAGATCCACAGGAAGGCTGGTTGAGTGGAAATCCTACAACTAGAAAGAGACTGAGACTCAGAGGAGGTGTGGAAGTAAAGTGCAGAGGTACAGAGGCGCGCGTGAAGGGGGCTTGCAGAGAGGGCTGGCAACTGAGGACACGGTTCTCTTTTTCAATCCAGAGGAAGTCACAAGCTCCCGACGGCTCTGAACTCCAGTTCCTGGCGAGTTTCTGGGGCCCCAGACTCATATGGGGAGAAGGTGGACTGTCTGGCACCAGGAGGAACTCCAGAGCAGCTTTCTCTCAGCAGTGTCGAGGGACACTGAGACCCAGTGCCTCTTAGGGCAAGACTGAGAATCAGCCATAGCTGTTTGCTCCACCCTGTTGATTCCCTGAGGCCCTGCCCCACCCAAGCTGCATGCAGAGGTTTTTGCATATAAATGGCTGGGTGGCCTCAGGCAGAAGCTAAAATAACATCTCCTTAGAGAGGAGCTAGTGTACCCAGTGGTCAGAGTGGGACCACCCAGATTACAACTCCTCAAATCCATAAGGGACACACTCGGGGGGCAGACTCAGTGAGCACCAAACCCCACTGAAGCAAGTCTTGCCCCATAAGGGTGTCTCAAGCACAAAAGTTCTCCCACCATAGACACAGCTGATTCTCACAGCCAAGTGGCCTGGAGGTCAATTCCTCCCAGTGATACCAACAACAATCAAGGCTTAGCTATAACAAGACTGTCTACAAAGCCTACAAAGCAGTGCACCAAGAGTGTCCACCTCAGGTAATTGGGGAGGCTGAGCCACTGGGCCCTGTAGGACACCTAGCACAGAAAGCCACTCTATCAACATAGGGAGGCAGCCAAAATGTGGAGACAAAGAAACAGGTCACAAATGACAGAAATGGAGGAAAGCAAACGACTGGATATAAAGTTCAAAACCATGGTTATAAGGTTTTTCAAGAATTTTCTAGAGACCGCCAACAAATTTTTTAGAGGATCACAAGAATCAAGTCAAAGCTTTGAAAACACCCAACCAGAAAAGCAAAAAGAAAAAAGAACCCAAAAATATGAAGATAGTGTAAGGAGCCTCTGGGACAACTTCAAGTGTACCAACATCAGAATTGTAGGGATGCCAGAAGAAGAGAGAGAGCAAGATATTGAAAACCTATTTGAAGAAATAATGACAGAAAACTTCCCCTACCCGGTGAAAGAAATAGACTTACAAGTCAAGGAAGCACATAGAATCCCAAACAAAAGGAATCCAAGGAGGATCACACCAAGACACATCATAATTAAAATGCCAAGGGCAAAAGACAAAGAGAATCTTAAAAGCAGCAAGAGAAAAGTAGTCAGTTACCTACAAGGGAGCACCCATATGACTGTCAGCTGATTTCTCAACAGAACCTATACAGGCCAGAAAGGAGTGGCAAGAAATATTAAAAATGATAAATAGCAAGAACCTACAACCAAGATTACTTTACCCAGCAAAGCTATCATTCAGAATTGAAGGTCAGATAAAGTGCTTCACAGATAAGAAAAAGCTAAAGGAGTTCATCACCACCCAACCAGTATTATATGAAATGCTGAAAGGTATCCTTTGAGAAGAGGAAGAAGAAAAAGTAAAGATAAAAATTATGAACATATCTATCAACAAGTGAACCTAAAAATCAAGTGAATAAAAAAAATCTTATGAACAGGATAAACTGGTGAATAGAATAGTATCAGGGGCATAGAAAGGGAATGGACTGACAATTCTGGGGGGGGAGGGTGTTAGAGTGCGGGAAGAGACTGGACAAAAATCGTACACCTATGGATGAGGACAGTGGGGGGGGGTAAAGGCAGAGGGTGAGGTGAGAACTGGGAGGAGGGGAGTTATGGGGGAAAAAAGAGGAACAACTGTAATAATATGAACAATAAAGATTTTTTTAAAAATGACCTACTGAAGTGAAAGAGTGAGTCTCATATACACGTGAAAAAATGTCCCGGGTGGGGACTGAGGGAAGCATGGAGCAAGCATTTTTGTGAGAAGAGTGTTTTCTGGGTATAAAGGGAGGAGATGAGGTCAGAAAGGTGATTTAAAATTTATCCTACTCCTCAAGAATAGACTGGAGGGGAACAAGGGCAGAGGCAAGGAGTTCAGTTAGGAGCTGGTGCAACAATCCAGATGATATATGATGGTAAATGAGATAAAGCTGTTAGCAGTGAAATCACTGAAAGTTATCAGATTCTGAATATATTTTGGTGGTATAAAGAGCTGGATTTATTGATGGGCTGGACATACAGTTCAAGACAAAGGGAAACTGAAGATGACTCCAAGTTTGTGAGGCTAAGCTACTGAAAGTTTGAAATTATCATCAGCTAAGAGAGGAAAAAATGTTTTGAGTAATAGTTTGGGGAAAGGGAAATCAATAATTTAGCTTTCAAGATGTTAAGTTTGAGATGACTGATATCCACATGGAGATGCTGCATAGGCAGGGAAAAGGTGGGAACTAAAGATAAGCACTTGGGAAATAGTGCACAGGAATGAAGTCTAGACTTTGGGGTTGGATTTACCTCTAGTCAGTAGTTCAAACCCTCATGGAATGTAGCCTAAGGATAGAAACTGAGAAATGCCAACCTTTACATGATCAAGAAACAGAGTTAAAAGAAACCAGGAGAGCTTGGTGCCTTGGAAGCCAGTGAGATAGAGATATTTTTTTTTAAAGGCAAGATATCAATCACATCACGCAGATTCAGAAAAGGGGGTCAAGAAAATGAAGACAAAAAATGTCCATCAGGTCTAAAAAATAGGAGGTCACCAAGTTGCTAATTATTAATCCAATTTCAACCGAGTGTTGGGGGAGAAGTGGTGAACAAAAGCAGAAGTGGAAAGTGAGAGAAGGCAGACAGCCCTATAAAACACTATAGAGTTTAGAACAGGAGGTGAGTGGTTGGATCTCTGTCATGCTTATAGGCTGAGGGAAAGAAATCCTTAGAGAGGGAGAAGTTGAAATTCAGGAGAGAATGGTGACTAACAACCTCAGAGGAAACAAGAAGTAATAGGGGTAAGAGAATGAGGAGGAGCTAACCTTTAACAGAAATGGGGATAGTTTTCTCTCTGAACAGGAGGACGGCAAGCTGTCTCTGGATATGAATATGTCTGAAGGTCGTATGTTGGGTCAGGAAGCAGGAATTGAGAGAGATGGTGACCAATGGTCTCACTTTTCTTAAGGAAGTAAGACCCATAGTCATCCACAAAAAGTGAATGAGAGAAGGTGTTAAGTAAGGAATTTAAAGATAGGGAACATATTTGGGAATAATCTTCGAAGAGAAGAAGGAGTGAAAAGAGAAAATAAGAGAGAGGCGAGAGACAAAAGAAAGTACTAAAAGCCCAAAGTTTGAGACCATAAATTGGTAACAAACCATTTGCAAACTTGTGTGGTTTTTATGAGGCAGAACAGCGTAATGATGGAGACTGCTATGCCCTGGATCCAAACTGCCTGGGTTTGCGCCATGTCTCCCTCCCTTGTCGCGTATTTCATTGATTCTGAGATGCACTTTATTTTTACATTTAACACTGTTGAAGTCAGAATGTATCAATCAACTGATGGCACCTTGAAATTAGAATTGCAGCATTTTCCTTTGTTTTGTTAAAATAATAGGATGTCTACAATTGATGGTGTCTTTGATTTAATGTAATGCTTTGGACAAGTTACTCAACCTCTGTAAAACAGTTTTCTTGCCTGTAAAATGGGCAAAAATCTCCCTAATGACTAGGAAGATAAAATGAGATCATATACATGGAAAACACTTAGAATGGTGCTGCTGGTTAGGAAGTACTTGATAAATGCTTGTTATTATTTTTTTCTCCTGGAGTGCTTATCTGACTGAATGTAAGAGAAAAGAAAGGTCATTATTACATTAATTTAGCATTAGAGCTTTGTTGGGTAAATGCTGATAAAGAAAAAGGATGCAAAGGAATCAAGGGTAAATGCAGATCAGAAAAAGAGAGGCATCTAGAGTACAGAGATGAAAGACTGGGAAGAAATGGGAGGAAACTGGGGGTCTCATTAAAAGGAAAAAACAGGTACAAGGGGAGTAAAGAAAATTACTTTATGATCACTGACCTGCATATTTTTTCTCCTTTAGGAAATATTTTATGAATAGGATGCTTCTTTAACATTTAGTCTCAGATAGCATTCTTACATGTTCAACAGCATATCAAATGTTCCACTAAAAGTGATTTGGTAGTGGCTTTGTTTTTATCTAAATGTGCTATTTCACTCATTTCTCTTAACTCTACAGTTTATCTTTACTCTCCTCCCCGCAACTTGCTCCCTAATACCAACTGGGAGGGAGTATATGGCAGCTGCAACTTAGAGAATACTTTTTACCAAGAATCAGCTTATCACATCATTCTGACTTATTAAAAAATATTCAGAACAACAATGAGTTCGTTTAAAAATACATGATACTAAATAACTGGTTTTGACTGACATTTGTCATATAAGGAGTTGTTTCAGTTTTATGCAGTTGCAGCCTAGAGCGAAAGAATGACTAGTTGAGAAGTAAATTGCAATTAACTGAATGTGTCCCATGGATAGCTTTTCTGATTTTTGCCACTTGAAGCAATTCTCAAAGACATTAAAAAGGACTTCCGATTAATTTTAATGAAATTCTAAAGCAGTTATATAGATAGTTTGCATCTTCAGTGGTGCATTAAGTTGCAAATGGTTAGGACAACCTTTAAGAACAGGGTGCTTCTTTAACATTTAGGATCAGATAGTAAAAATAATTACTTTCTCTCATTCTGTTATGCTTTCTCATCATTTGAAGATGGCAATAAACAAGGACAATTTTCTGGAATGCCCACTGGGGTAGGTGATGAGTCAGTAAATGTGGGTAAATTTATAAGAACAAGTTGCAATGAAGTAGTCAGATGATATTGAACATTGATTCTAATTCTAAAATCTGTGAGAAAGGAAAGTTACTTGAGGATACAGAAATAGTTCATTCATATTTTCCTTCTTATGTAAGTGAAGATACTGTAGCTGTAGTCACAGATATAATGGTGGTTTCTTTCTAGGGCACTTCTCAGGATACACCTATCCTTGGCTCATTTTTTCCAATAGGTTGAAAAGCCCTTATGAATTTTTATGGCTTTGTCAAGAGTTGAGTTTATCTCTTGCAATAACACCAACATTTCAAGAGTGATCATGATAAGTATCAGCTTTCAGAATTTTCTCGTGTTTTTGGGGCTACTCATTTTCAAAGGAAACTACATTACAGCAATACATTTTCAATTTGGTCTATGGACCAAAGCAACAATGACCAAGGTCCTAGTAAATTTCTTTTTCTAAAGCTTCAATTATGATGGAGTAGCACAAAACATCATAGCCTCTGTATATCAACACATATAACAAGAGAGGAGGAATTCACAGTTCAGAAAACCAGGGGTCCAGGGACACCTATTGACTTTTGCCAAGAAGAAACATCTGTGAAAGGACAAGTAAGGACATTGATATGTCGAAGGCACAAAACAACTTACAATGAAAGCAGAGCTCCTGGGAAGATAAATTTTTCCTTGACTTACATGTGTCTAAGGGAGTTATCTCTGCTCTTTAGATTCCTACACACTTTTGTTCATACTTTCATTATGCACTTACTGTATTCTAATTGCTATACACGCTCTTTGTCTCTCCTCATGAAACTGCCACCCAACCACATTCAGCCCCCTGAGAGTGGGAATCATGTCTGATTACTCTCAGCTTTAGAGCCCAACTCACATATAAGTTCTTAACCAATGTTGGTGGGACATATGCATGAGAATAGTCTCATTTTGAACTTGAGTTGGAGTAGTGATTGCATTAATCAACTTTGCGTTAATAAAATTTCTTTTGCATATATGGACAAAGAAATTAAAATACAGGTCTGCCAAGTAAGAATTTTAAAAATTGATTTTAGAGAGAGAGGGAGGAAGAGAGAAAAAAACATAAATTTGTTGTTCCACTCACTTATGCATCCATTGGTTGTTTCTTTTTTTTTTTTAATTTAATTACATAAAGTATTACAAAGATTAGTACAAATATCTCTTTTTTCCCCTGCCCTTCCCCCAGCCTCCCCTTCCCCCCAGTGGTCTGTGTCCTTTGGTTATGCTTAAATGCATGCATAACAGTCCTTTGGTTGATCTATTACCCCCCCCTCCCATCCCCCCTCTGTCCTTGTTGCTTTAATTTGACAGATTGTTT
>PVJC01012722.1:0-39199 GCA_004026665.1 Murina feae | reverse complement strand
ACACACACACACACACACACACACACATAATAAAATCATATATGTACATGAATTTAAAAATATTATTTTTAAATGGTAAGAGATGCGCAGTACTCTGCATCTCCCAGATGCCTCGCCAGCTGATGAGGTAGTCCCCAGCATCAGCATTGGGTTGGGTAGCATCTTTTTCGGCGATATATGCTGGTGAAGCTGGGGTCACCATTCTGCTGTGCAAAGCAGTATGGAACAGGGAGTGAGGATCGTGATGCCCAGGCTATTGAAATAAATGTCTAGGCTCATGGCAGAGCTGCTCCTGCCCAGGTTGCCATGTGATCAGGCCAAAGCTTAGACAATCTCATGCCCCTGTAAATGCTCAGCCAACCCCCAGACACCAAGCCATCTCTGGACTCCACTTATTTTCTTGTTTCTTATTCACTTTTAATTTTTCTTTCCCGTACATGAGCTCTGTAAGTTCTGCACTGCATCTTGTGAGCTTTGCTCACCTGGATGTTCTCCAGAGAATTAACATCTAAACCAGCGGTTCTCAACCTGAGGGTCACAACCCCTCTGCGGTTGAATGACCCTTTCACAGGGGTCGCCTAAGACCATCCTGCGTGTCAGGTATTTAATTATGATACATAACAGTAGCAACATCACAGTGATGAAGTAGCAAAATAATTGTATGGTTGGGTCACAACATGAGGAACTGTATTTAAAGGACCAGAAGGTTGAGAACCACTGAAACCCTTTAGTTCAGCATCACTCTCTGCATTTTTAAGCATGTGCAGCAAAATTTCAGCACTCTTTTTGGGCCACAGACCCCGTGTCCAGCCCCACTGTTTGGCTTGGGCACACCTACCCCCTCCACCATTGTAATGATGGAATGGCACACATTGCTCTGTAAAGTGACATCCTCAAATACCTGGTGGTTTTACAGATATGCACACCCTTGATGGCCTGGGCAGTTTCACGAGTGCCCTTAAGGTGAACACCAACATTTGAACCTCTTGATTTGCATGATTTTGTGGCATTTTCTGGGTGAATAGCGAGCCATTTTCAGACATCACTTCAGGCTGTCTCCTGGAAGAGGAAAACATAGTTCTTCTGAGTAAACACCTAAATTTTAGATGTTTGCAACCGTAATTGTGAGCCAACCATATAATTGAATTCCATGGCTATTCGGTAACCTCGTGTCAAACTCAGCTAGATGCTGGAGAAATTTAACATTCAATCAAAAAAGAACATAGCCTTCTAGACCTTGCATTGGTAAGATCATGTCTGTTGTTCAGTTTTAAGAACCACATTTTAAAACAGGCAACGTTGTGATGACCAAACTTTAGTTCTGCTCCTGTGAGCCCTCTTTTCAAGTAGGCCTTGACCCTGGCCTGCCTCGGTCCTGTTTTCAGCCTGCCCAGTTCAGTTCTTACCTAGGAGCAAGGATCCTGCTAAGTCAACTTAGTGAGGACTCCCAACTTCGATGTCTCCTCTTAGTAATTTTCACCCATTGACCCCCTCACTCAGCTCCTTGGCTATAAATCCCCAGCCGACTGTTGTTGAGCTGAATCTTTCTCCCCTATTACAATACCTACCATTGCCTTAATAAAGTGTTCCTTGCCATTTCAACAAGTGTAAGAATAAAATTTTCTTTAACAATTGACACACTATACATATAAAGTATCCTGAAAGGATGATCAAGAAGTAAAGAGTCTTGAAATCACATTATTCGGGATACAGTGAAAGGATTTAGGATTTAATTACAGAGATACTATTTAAAATATAGCATGGATTATACTCTGCCTATATTTTAGTGACCTTGCAGCAAGAGTTCTTTCTCTCTCTCTCCCCCTCCCCTCTCTCTCTCTCTCTCTCTCTCATCTAAGGACACAGGAGTCAGAAGATGTTTCCCTCCAGGAGAGGGTCAGTGGGAAGAACCCAGGGAGGCCTGTGGAGGAAAGGACACCAGGCAGAGAGCAGCGACTCCCATGATCAGGCTGCAGGAAAGCGCCGTGTGTTGCTCACCGTATTTTCTTCTTCAGGGACTGTTGAGAGAGTCCTGGGAAGAGGAGAAAATAAGAACAACAATAGTTGTATTAGCATCTCTAAAGAGAATGGCCACTCTACTTAGGCTCTTCCTCTTGAATGGAGAAAGAAAGCAGCTCATTTTCTTCACTCCAACCAGGCATTCCTGTGGAAACAGTTTTCTCACAGTTCTTTTCTGGACTCAACCTCAGCTGAGGGACAGACGGTGCAGGAAGAAGGCCTAAAGAGCAAGTAGGCTGGGGGAGAAGGGATGGAGACATCACCTGGTGTCAGGAGCTCTATTTTATATATCTAATCTAATGAAAGAGTAATATGCTAATTGCATCACTCTGCTACATCCCAAGCCACACCCACCAGCCAATCAGAGCGAGTATATGCAAATTAACCCAACCAAGATGGCTGCTGGCAGCCACGAAGCTAGAGCAAACAGGAGATTTGGTTGCCCCGGCAATGGAGGAAGCTAAGCTTCCTGCCTGCCTAGGCCAGCTGTGGCCACTGCTCAAGGCAACAAAGTTTCAATTATAGAAAATAAATAACCCTCAGATACCTGTTTCCAGATAGCTTCGCTGGGAGCTTGGGTCACTGGAGGCTGTGGCCAGCCTGAAAACAGCCATCAGCCCCTCACCCAGGCTGGCCAGGCACCCCAGCAGGACCCCCCACCCTGAAGGGGCTGTGACCAGCCTACAAACAGCCATCAGCCACTCACCCAGTCTGGCCAGGCACCCCAGCAGGACCCTCTCCCTGAAGGGGATGTGGCCAGCCTGAAAATGGCCCTCAGCCCCTCATCCAGGCTGGTCAGGCACCCCCAGTGGAGACCCCCACCCTGAAGGGGGGTGTGGCCAGTCTGAAAACGGCCCTCAGCCCCTCAACCAGGCTGACCAGGGACCCCCACCCTGATCCGGGACACCCTTCAGGGCAAACCAGCCGGCCCTCACCCATGCACCAGGCCTCTATCCTATATAATAAAAGGATACTATACAAATTGACTCTAACAGCAAAACCACTGGGAATTATTGGTCACTATGATACACACTAACCACCAGAGGGCAGATGCTCAATGCAGGAGCTGCCCCTGGTGGTCAGTGTGCTCCCATAGGGGGAGCTCTGCTCAGCCACAAGCCAGTGGTGGTGGTGGGAGCCTCTCCTGCCTACTCAGCAGTGCTAAGGATGTCCGACTACAGCTTAGGCATGCTCCCCACTGGTAAGTGGACATCCCCTAATGTCCCCAAGTCTGCCAGCTTAGGTCTATCCCCAGGGAGCAGGCCTAAACCAGAAGGTGGACATCCCCCGAGGGGTCCCAGACTGTGAGAGGGCATAGGCTGGGCTGAGGGACCACCCCAAGTGCACAAATTTTTTGTGCACCGGGCCTCTAGTATGTATCAATTTTTGTACACTTGCCGGAGGGAGGGGGGTTTCCTCAGCCCAGCTTGTGCCCTCTCACAGTCTGGGACCCCTTGGAGGATGTCCACCTTCTGGCTTGGGCCTGCTCCCTAGGGATAGACCTAAGCTGGCAGTCAGACATCCCTCTGGCAGCCTGGGAGCCCTCAGTGGATGTCCACTTGCCAGCAGGGAGCATGCCTAAGCTGCAGTCAGACATCCTTAGCACTGTGCTGGCAGCCATCAGCCTGGCTTGAGACTGAGCAGAGCTCCCCCTGTAGGAGAACACTGACCACACAGATGCTCCTGCATTGAGCATCTACCCACTGGTGGTCAGTGTGTGTCATAGTTACCAGACATTCCCAGTCATTCTGCCGTTAAGGTCAATTTGCATATTACCCTTTTATTGTATAGGATAGAGGCCTGGTGCACAGGCCTATAGTAAACCCTCATTAAGTCTTAGCTAATCAAAATGCCTCCTCAAAGTTGTGGATGCAGGAAAATCATTATAGATGCTGGGATATAAATGTTCCCTCTTTCTTTTGGGGTCACTAAGTTAGAATTTTATAAGCCTAGAATTGTCTGTGGTCATACCACCCTTCCTCCTCCATTAAAAAACAAACGAACAAAAAAATCTAATATAGCTTACATTTATTGAGCATATTTTATGTATCAGGCAATGTTGTGAGCTCTTTACATTTAATCTTTACAACAACCTAATAAGGTAAGTATTATTATTTTCCCCATTTCAAAGATATGGAAACTGAGACTCAGAGCAGTTCAGTAACTTATTCTAGGTAAGTGGTAGAGCCAGATTCAAATCTTGGCAGTCTGATAAAAGGGACATCAGCTCATACTGCCTCCTATATGGAGGACACCCACCTACAATAGAAGGAATGAGGCCAACTTACTGAAAGGGGCCAACTCACAAGATGGAGGAAAGAGAGCCCTACTAAGAGCCTTACCTCTGTTTCCTATTTTTGTTTTTGTTAATCCTCATCTGAGATATTTTTCCATTGATTTTTAGAGAGAGTGGGAGGGAGGGGGAGAGACACAGAGAAAGAAACATCGATGTGAGAGAGACACATAGACTGGTTGCTTCCCGCTCGCACCCCGACCAGGGCAGGGGATCCAGCCTGCAACCAAGGTATGTGCCCTTGACCAGAATCGAACCCGGAACCCTTCAGTCTGCAGGTGGATGCTCTATCCACAGAGCCAAACTGGTTAGGGATGTTTTGTTTTGTTTTACTTAGACTAATTTGAGTTTGTTTTCTGCCACCAAAGAAAGATGTATGCTGAGAAAATACTAGTCAAAGATAAAAATGACATGGGCATTTTCCTTCATTAACTCGTAAGACATTGGAGAGATAAACAAACAAAACCCACGAAGCACTCAGGGTTAATGTAAAGGCATGCTTGAACGCTGTGTTGCTGTGTGAGCACAAAAGGAGGGGATTTAAAAAAAAAACATTTTTATTGATCTCAGAGAGGAAGGGAGAGGGAAAGAGAGACAGAAATATCAATGATGAGAGAGAATCATTGATCAGCTGCCTCCTGCACACCCCCTACTGGGGATCAAGCCCACAATACAGGCATGTGGCCTTGACCGGAATCAAACCCGGGACTATTCAGTCTGCAGGCCGACACTCTATCCACTGAGCTAAATTGGCTAGGGCAGGAGGGGATTTTTAACACAGCATCAATACAGGCAAAACTCTCTGTGTACCTTCCATATATGGGCCCTGTCCTTGATGCCCTGAGCTTGATTTCTTTATATATTTCGAGCAGGATACAAGTTATTACATTCAACTTGGAGTCTTTTATTTGTGCCTTTTCACACACCCAGATTTGGCTGTGTTGGCTGTAGAATTGCGATGAGGCCCGGATAGCATCCATGGCTGGACCATCTGCGATGTGGCATTTCTCGCTTATAATGTTACCTTGTACTACGCCAGTGATGCCACAGCGAGGTCCATAAATGGGCTGGGGAGAGCACCTGTTAAAATACAAAAATACAATTTAGAAAACATCATGGGTGTGTTTCCACTAATCAAATTATATACTTGCTTAGGTTTTAAACACTAACTTATTAAAAGGGAGCCCCAATTTTATCTCCCTTTCACAATGCGATCAGTTCTTCAGCCACAATTATCTGTTGTTATAAAATTGCACACACAAATAATTGCGCCCACAATTGTTTAATTGTAGCCTGGAAGTGAAGGGCAAGCAATTCATTATTTCTCACATGTCTGATGTTGCTTGTCATTAGCTGGTTGTGGTACAAGTGATTGCACAGGCTGTTCTTCATCTACGAAGGGTGAGGGCCTGGGTGACACAGTCCACTGGGCAAGAGCTTCAAGGATAAAACCCCCCTCTTCCTTCTAGAAAAGTGTGCTTTTCTCTGAAGGTACTGTTATTTTCCCAATCAACCTTCACCTAGTGCTAGCTTACTTACTATTTATGTCTTGCTTCTTCATCTGTTCTGATTTCTTTAAGAATTGTCTTGTCACCCGACTGGCATGGCTCAGTGGTTGAGCGTAGACCTATGAACCAGGAGGTCATGGTTGATTCCCAGCCAGCACACATGCCCAAGATGCAGACTCGATCCCCAGTGTGGGGTGTGCAGGAGGCAGCTGATCAATGATTCTGTCTTATCATTGATGTTTCTGTCTCTCTCCCTTTCCTTTCCTTTCTGAAATCAATAAAAGTATATCTATATAGATAGATATAGATATAGATATAGATATAGATATAGATATAGATATAGATATAGATATAGATATATCTCATCTTGTCAGCTTTTAGGATATGCCTGTGTTATTTACTTTATTCCATTTTAAATTATTTTCTTCATTTCTCTATCCCAATTTTTCTCACATAGAGTAGTATTAGAAAAATTTTCTTTTTTATAGGAGAGGTGAACCTGGGAGAAATATATGACTCCCTTGATGGTATCAGTTTGTTCAAAGTAGAAAGAAAAAGTAAAAATATCAAATAATAGTCATAAATCATATAGAAAAAAACAACAACCAAGGTCTGGAAATCATGAGTATTCCTGTAGCAGAGTTCATGTAAGAAGGTTTATTTATGTGGTGATGTCACTGTTACTCACCCACAGGACTGTGTGGGAAAATGGAGAGCATGCATAAGAAACAATAAAACAAACATTCTAATTTGAGCACTTTGTTTTTTCAAGAGTGTAATCGTTGGCTGGAAGAAGTGGGAGCAGCTCTGAATTCAGTGATTTAGCATCTAAGTATAATAACTGAGATTAGAATTCTGAGTTATTATCTCTGGGTCTAGAGCATTACCTCTTTCCCCACCTGCTCACCACCATCACCTCCAAGATATGTTAACTCCACCATAAATAAACACTTTTATGATAAACAATCTTATTAAGATTTCTGCTCCAGAGAGATAGAGTACTGGGACTTAATTTTCTTTGTTCTCTTCTCAGAAATCTATCTTTTTCTTTCAGTTACAATGAGATCAAAGTGTGTGTGTGTGTGTGTGTGTGTGTGTTGCGGGGAGGGGGGGAAGGAAGGGGGCAGGGCATGAGGGGGGAAGGAAGACAGAGAAATTCTACTATTTCAATGGTCATTTCTCACTCAGAGTCTTAACGTTTTGTCTAAATTTTGTGCCTATTCCTTTGATAATCTCTATTATATCTCCTTGTGATTTATAAATTCTGTTCCATATACAGATATTAGAAAATTATGGGTAATAAAAGTTGAAATAGAGTTTCTCACAAAACACTACCTTTGAGGAACTATTACCAAGTACAATATAATGTCTTCACTATTTCAGTCAGGGATTTATTTATTATTTATTTATTCATTTATTTATTTTTCAGTCAAGATTCTTTTTTTAAAATCAATTTTATTGATTTTTTTACAGAGAGGAAGGGCGAGAGATAGAGAGTTAGAAACATCGATCAGCTGCCTCCTGCACACTCCCTACTGGGTGCCCACAACCAAGGTACATGCCCTTGACCGGAATCGAACCTGGGACCCTTCAGTCTGCAGGCCGACGCTCTATCCACTGAGCCAAACCGGTTAGGGCTCAGTTAGGGTTCTTGATTGCAGACAACAGAGGTCACTGTAGCTGTTGAAGCTGGAAGAGATTTATTAAAGGAATATCAGATAGCTCACAGATTATCCAGAGCAGAGAACTAAGAACAGTGAGGCCAAGCAGTACAGTCAGAAAAATGCCCAGCACACCAAAGGACCTTCCTAGGAGGACACGATTGCAGCCGTCTCCAGCCACTCAGCACTCCTGACGCTGGAATTGCATGCCAGAACCTTCCCTCTGACAACTTTCCTGGAAACATGGCATGCCCTAGTTTTCTTACCAGAAAATTTGATCTCCCCACATGCGGCTGTCTCTTGTGAGTCATTTCCACTTGTAAATCTGTGTGCATAAATCTAATTCGTGGAAACTAGGTCCCTTGCCTGCCTCCTAGCTGTGAGTAAGTCTGGGAAATGCATTTTATAGCTTTTCATCTACATCGGGGATTGGCAACTGTTTTCTTGAAAGAACCAGATAGTAAATATTTTAGGATTTGCAAGGATATGGTCTCTGTCACAACTATTCAGTTCTGCTGCCACAACGCAAAAGCAGCGACAGGTGATAACAAGGCAAATGAGCCAAGGTGTGTCCCAATAAAACCCTTTTTATGGGCACTCAAATATGGATTTCATAAAATGTTCACATGTAACAAAATATTCTTTTTATCTATTTTAACCACTTAAAAATGCGAGGAACCCAGAAGTAAATTCTCAAATATTTGATCAATTGATTTTCAATAAAGGTACAAAGACCACTTGATGGGGCAAGGATGGTTTTTTTTTTTTCAACAAATGGTCCTGGGAAAAAGTATATTCACATGCAAAAGAATAAAGTTGGGCTCTTACATCACATATGAAAATTAACTCAAAATGGATCAAAGACTTAAGAGCTGACAACAGAGGTCACTCTAGCTGTTGAAGCAGGATGAGATTTATTAAAGGAATATTAAAGGAACTAAAACTCTTTTAAAAAAAACATAAGAGGTGGTCTTATGACACTGGATTTAGCAATGGTTTCTTGGATATGACACCAAAAGCACGGGCAAAAAAAAAAAGATGAATTAGACTTCATCAAAATTAAAAACTGTTGTGCTTCAAAGGACACTGTCAGACAGAGTAAAAAGGCAACCACAAAGTAGGAGAAAATATTTGCAAACCACATATCTCACAAGAGAAATCATATTCAGAATATATAAAAATTTCCTTAACTTAACAACAACAAAAAAACAATTCAACAATGGACAAAGGGCCCTGGCCGGGTAGTGCAGTGGTTAGAGCATTGATGTGATACGCCAAGGTTGTTGGTTCAATTTTCTGGTTAGAGTTCATGCAAGAATCAACCAATTAATGTGTAAATAAGTGGAAACACAAATCAATGTTTCTCAAAAATCAGCTTTAAAAAATGGCTAAAGAACTTGAAGAGACACTTCTCCAAATAAAATATACAAATAGCCAACCAACACATGAAAAGATGCTCAACAGTCCTAGCTGGTTTGGCTTAGTGAATAGAGAGCATCAGCCTGGGGACTGAAAGGTCCCAGGTTTGATTCCGGTCAAGGGCACATGCCTGGGTTGTGGGCTTGATCTCCCGTAAGGGGTGTGCAGGAGGCAGCCAATCAATTTCTCATCACTGATGTTTCTATCTCTCTCTCTCCCTCTCCCCTCCTCTCTGAAATAAATAAAAGTATATCTACAATAATAAAAGCATAATATGGTAATTAGACTGGATGTCTTTCTGGACGACCTTCCGGATGAAGCTGGGGCTGCGAGGGAAGCCGGTGCTCAGCCAGGGGAAGGAAGGCCTGCTCTTGCACAGATTTCATGCATCAGGCCTTTAGTATATAATACATGCTCAACATCACTAGCCACTGGGGCAATGTGAATCAAAACCACAATGAGTACTACCTCATACCTATTAGGATGCCTACTATATAAAAGCAAACAAACAAACACACACACACACAAAACAGAGAATAACAAGTGTTAGTGAGAATGCAGAACAATTAGAGTCCTTGAGCACTGATGGGAAAGGAAAATGATGCAATTGCTGTGGGAAACTGTATGGCAGTTCCTCAAAAAATTAAAACTGGGATTAATATGTATATGACCCATTGATTCCACTTCTGGGTATTTACCTAAAAAGATTGAAAGTAGGGACTTTAACTGATATTTGTACATCCATATCCATAGCAGCATTATTCACAACAGCCAAAAGGTACAAGTAACTCAAGTGTCCATTGACAGGTGAATGGGTAAGCAAAATATGGTATATACATACAATGGAATATTATTCAGCCATAAAAAAGGAGAAAATCCTTGCTATCCTCAGGTGCATAGCATCAGAATTGAGTTGAATTGTAGGTCACCCTGCTGGTATCCTAAAATTGCTTGGATGTGTGTGGGGAAAACCCAGATACAGTGGAATTGGTAATCAGATCCCTTTAGATACCTAGACTAGTCAGATTCACAGAGACAGAAAATAGAATGGTGGTTGCCAGGGTTTGGGGGAAGGTGGAAATGGGGAGTTATTATTTAACTAGAGGCCTAGTGCATAAAATTCGTGCACAGGGGTGGGGGTCCCCTCAGACAAGCCTACACCCTCTCTAATCTGGGACATTCTTCTCACAATCTGGGACTGCTGGTTCCTAACTGCTCACCTGCCTGCCTGTCTGCCTGATCACCCCTAACTGCCCCCCTTGCCAGCCTGATTACCCCTAACTGCCTCTGCCAGCAGAGCAGGCCTGGTTGCCCCAACTGCTTCCCCTGTCAGCCTGGTTGCACCACACTGCCTGCTGTTCAGTTGTTTGGTCATCCCTCACTAACCCCCCTGCCAGCCTTGTCGCCCCAGGCAGCCTGCTGGTTGTTACTGTTACTGTGATGATGTCCCAGACAATTTGCACATTCCTCTATTATAAGTATAGATGGGTAGAGAGTTTTAGTTTTGTAGAATGAAAAAAGTTTGTGGATGAATGTGATGGTGGTTGCTAAACAAAGTGAATGTACTTAATGCTACTTAATATACATAATGTGCATATTAAAGGTATAGCGTGTACACTTAAGTGCACTTAATGTAATTAAACATGGTTAAGATGGTAAATTTTATGTTGTACATATTTTCCCACAGTTAAAATGAAACACCATGAGCCCAACCAGTGTGGCTCAGTAGTTAAGCATTGACCCATGAACCAAGAGGTCACTGGTTCAATTCCCAGTCAGGGCACCTGTCTGGGTTGTGGGTTCATTCCTCCAGAGGAGGCAGCTGGTCAATGATTATCTCTCATCATTAATGTTTCCCTCTCTCTCCTTCTCCCTTCCCCTTTGCCTTCTCTCTAAAAAGCAATAAAAACATATTTTAAAAAAACTGAGCCACACTGGTTTGGCTCAGTGGATAGAGCGTCGGCCTGTGGACTAAAAGGTCCCAGGTTCGATTCTGGTCAAGAACATGTACCTTGGTTGTGGGCACATCCCCAGTAGGAGGTATGCAGGAGACAGCTGATTGATGTTTCTCTCCCATCAATGCTTCTAGCTCTCTATCTCTCTCCCTTCCTCTCTGTAAAAAATCAATAAAATATATATTTTTAAAAAACACAAAGCACATTGAGACATCAATCCACACCTATTAAAATGGCTATTATTTAAAAAAAGGAAAATAACAAATGCTAGAGAGGATGCAGAGAAATTAGAGCCCTGTGCACTGCTGATGGAAATGTAAAGTGGGGCAAACTGTGGAAAACAGCTTAGTATTTCCTCAGAAAGCTAAACCTAGAATTACCATGTGACCCTGCAATTTCAGTCCTAGATATAGACCCTCCTAGATATAGACCCAGAACTGATATTCATAGCAATATTCACAATAGCCAAAAGCTGGAAATAACCCAGATGTCCTTCAACAAATGAATGAATAAACAAAACGTGTTATATCCATACAATGGAATATTATTGACCTTAAAAAGGAATGACATTCTGGTACATGCTTCTAAATATGGATAAACCTTGAAAACGTCATGCCCGGTGAAATAAGCCAGATACAAAAGCACACATATTGTATGATTCCACGTATATGGGCCACGTAGAATAGAGGTAAAGTTAAGGGATTCAGAGAGACAAAAGTAAAATAGAACTGGGCTGAAAGAAGGGGACAACGGAAACGGATTGTTTAACGAGTACAGAATTTCTGCTTGGGATGATGAAAAAGTTCCGGGCATGCGTAGTGGTGATGACTGTATTACATTGTTAATGTGCTTAATGACACTGACTATAAACTTAAAAATTATTAAAGTGGTAAATTTTATGTTATGTATATTTTAGCACACACATACACCAACGTGTGAAAACCATCCCTAGCTCACAGGCCATAGAAAAGCAGGCAGTAGACTACGTTTGACCCGTGAGCGGTATTGTCTCCAGTAGCGGAAGACAGCTAGCCAGAAGCGCGGGTGAGTGAGCCGGCTTACCGCATCTGCCACAGTGGGTGAGACAGCATCTTCCTGCTAGTCAGCCAGGCTTATGGTCCTTCCAGAAACGTGCCTTACATGAAATTCAAGAACTTCTTCAGCTTATCCCCCCTCAAAATTTTCCTATATTTTAATCGATGATCCTGCTTCTTTTCACCTCAGGCAAAATATTCTTTTTAGAGATGGACCTCTATGGCTTTTCTCTTGATTTCACCTCCTCTCATCCTTCTCCTAACATTTGCTCCACGAATCATCTCTTCCTCTCCACTGCTTTCTTTCTCTTAGCAACAAGTCTGCCTTGCTTCCTTGCACAGAAATCTCTTTCAACCTCACAGGCCCCGCAAGCTACTGTTTTATCTTTTTCATTCTTTACACTAATTTCTAAAAAGAGTAGTTTCCACTACACTTACTAAACTAAAAAGAGAAACATCTACCCATTCATTCTTTAATTTACTGCAATTTGACTTCCTGTGGATGGAAACATCCCTCTAAAGGTATTTCCTGACTGTGCACCCAGGAGGCTATCATTGGTGCCTCCCCCTTTGACCTTTCTGCTGCATTCAACGGGCAAGTGCTCCTTCTCAGTCTCCTCTCCAGGATCCTTTCAAATCCATCACATTCACTGAGCACTCACCACCTGCCAGTCCCCGTGTTGGGTACTGGGACACTCCCCACCCTCTGTAGCTCTAGACTTTCCCAGTGTTTCCAAGACTCTTCTGTTCGTGCTCTGTATTCCTTCCCTAGGTTATTTAACAACCCCCTTCGTACTGAGAAGCCTGCTTTCTATGCCCAGCCTGTTCCAAGTGCTTTACATACATGAGGTCATTTGAGCCTCAAAAAGCATTCCATCAGGTAGGTGCTATTAACACTCCCAATTCACAGATGAGAAAATCGAGGTACTGAAAGAGAGTCCAGAGTTCTACAGCTAGTAGGTTGCTGATAAAGGATTCAAAGCAGACAGTCTAAATGGAGGACTCGCCTCTTTACATTTTACTGCTTCTCCCTCAGCTTCAAACATCCCCTCCATGCCGACTGCCAAATGCCCGGCTCTCCAGTTTTGACATGTCTCCTGGCTAGTTCTCCGATGTTTGTGGAGTCCAGACAAAAGAACAAATTGAAGGCCCACATTCCAAAGGTCAAACTTTTAAAGTTATTAAAAAAGTTAACAGCTGTTAAATACATACACTCTATCATGCCATCTTGACAAGTACATGTTCTTAACAATCTGGCCAAAGAGAATTCCTACATGCTATGGAGTTCATGCTGGAACAGGAGCCTGGATGAGCCGGCTCATAGTCCCTAGCCTCCCCCTTCTTTTCCACCTCACACTATGAGGGTCCTTGTGCACACATGGCCTGCACATCCTAGCTCCGCCCCTATGCCCCATGAGCACTTGAGGTTCAGAACTTCACCCACTGGCAGTACCATTCACCCTCAGCAGTGTGTTCCCAGAAGCTGCATGGGCCCTGCACACAGCCCATGGCATCCATTGGGACTGGCATCCTTTAGGTACTAGATCCTTGGCATGTTCCCTTTGTTTCATGGACCCCTTGTGCCAGACTGGCCCTTTGAGGTAACATTTCTCAACCTGTCCTGAATGATCTTTCCTCTTCTTATTTCCAATCTGTTACAGATCAATACTTCTTTTAATACAATAGGAATGCATTCCTGGCAAACCAAACAAACAAACAAATAAACACCAACACCAACAACATACAGAATGCAACTTCATGTTTTTATTGCTCATTAATGATTAGGTTGTTAGACATAAAATTACATTTCAATAAATGGAATCAGAACAAACATAAAGGAGAAAAACAACAAAAATTGAGCATATTGTTCTTGAGAGTATATGAACAAAAGATGACCATTTGTTAGGCAGTCACTACTACCTTCAAAACTTTTGGTTGTTCCGTGGTCTTAACTAAACGGAATCTATGAGTAAAATGGGATTCCCGGTGGTAGGCGCCTGTCTGCACTTTGAGAACTGCTGTGAAGTCTCAATCTTGTTTGGGTTGATGATAGGCTTACAGAGAGCAATGTATATCCATGCTGCGTTTTAATAAAGAAACCAACCTCGCAAGGGGATTTTTGACAGAATGAAAGAAGGTATTTCAGAGTAATCTGAGAAAGGTTATGTTAGTCGTTTTAAATTTTTATATAAAATGGAGCAAAATTTGTCTTCAATCCTTCAATGACTTGTAAATCATCTTTGTGTGAAAGAAAGGAATTCCGGCCCCCCAGATTTCCCGTGTTTGGTTCAGCTGATTTTGTAGTGAAACTTTCTGGATGAAGGAAGTGCATGTTGATTTACATCCTGGCACGCGTTCCTGAGACTGGGTAACTAATCCAGAATGCTCTCCGGTCATTGCAGCTGTGCCATCAGAATATAACCCTCCTCGGAGTCCCAACTCCAGACGCATTTGTGGACAATGTAATCCTTTATAGCTTCATGCAGTTCACAGTTGTGTTTATTGACCACGAAGCTGAGAAAATAAAAGAACTATTTCTTCCCATCACGGTCATGTTTAACTCACACATACACTAAAAGGATGGTCATATTAACAGTATTTGTGCATTCATCTGTTTCAGTGAAAAAAATACTTTGGCGGTTTTTTTCCTGAGTTAGCCTTTCATATCATTAGGCAGTTGCCAAATACGTTGACTATCCTTTCACTGGAAATGGCATCTCAGCTACCTTCTTTGCCACAGTATCACTCGACATTTTCAAACCAACTGGCCAGCTGTGTCTATGCCTGGTCTTATCTACCCCAAATACGGCTTCATAAGAAGCCGAAAACCTGCTTATACGTGAAATAGCTAACATTTGCTCCTCTCAGGTGTTTTTTTCTTTTTAATTCAATACGCTCTTTCAAATAATTTTTTTCACTTTTATCTCATTTGATATGCAAAAATCACTTAAGTTTTGATGGTCTCAATGTTCCATTACTTGGTACATTTTCTACTGATAAAACTGTAGCTTTTTAAAAAATTAAATATCTTTTGGAGTTAGATTTCTTTGATTTATTTATTTTTTATTGATTTCAGAGAAGGGAGAGGGAGGGAGAGATAGAAACATCAACGATGAGAGAGAATCCCTGATCGGGATGACTCCTGCACACCCCCTACTGGGGATTTAGCCTGCAACCCAGGCATGTGCCCTTGACCAGAGTCTAACCCAGGACCCTTCAGTCTGCAGGCCGAAGCTCTATCCACTGAGACAAACCAGCTAAGGCTAAAACTGTAGTTTTAACACGTCATCAATTAAAGCTACAAATTGAACTCAGTACAGGAGGAATCATACTTCTGAGTAAACGTAGAATTGAACCCTTTTGGCATTCATTTCCGCAGAATCATTTTTGTTGTTATTATTTGCTTTACTACTAGTACTACCACCACATTTTGAAATGTGTCTTTTCTTTAAAAAATGTCCTGTAAAACGTGTTCCCAAGTCACTAAATTAGGGTTTAAAAAAAATAAATGATATAAGTTTACTTCCATACTTTAGCTTTTGGGTTAAATTATATATAAAACAGCTGGTTTGATTAGAAATGAAAATGACAAAAAAAAGTGCTTTTATTTATTTCTATTTTACTCACTTTGGGGTTAGGGTGACTAACTTTAAAATACCGCATGTTGAAAAGTATAGTATGCAATCTATACCACATATTAAGAAATGCAAGGGTTAGTTATAATTTTAGTGGAGTTACCTACTTCCAATAATGCAGGGAAGAATTAAGCAACATGTGATTTAAATTCAGGGACAGGGTCTATGACACTGGCTCTTTTTGAAAGACATGGAACCCTATCATGAGCACCACCAGTGGTTTCAGGCTCCACGGTTAAGGAAGAGAATCAAGGCCTGCCATCTGCACAGAAGCTTTCTCTGCGCAACAGGAAACAGTGCACCAGGGCAAGCATCAAATACAATTTGGTCTGACCTAATTATTTCCTCATTGGAAAGACTTATAATTAAATTTTAAAAATGATGAAGTAAAAAAAAAGCAACAACACCCAAATTATTTACACCTTATATTACATTTAAAATTTAAAATACATTTGATATTTATCAAATGTGTATATTTGATATTTTAAATATTTGGAGTATTTAAGAATTTGGTATATTAAGGTGTCTAGCAAGTTGTGATTCCAATTTAGAATGAGTTAATTGAATTAAACCTTAGAGGAATAAGGTAATTTTGCTTGGAGTATAAGCAATAATTGGATAATTAAAAGAACTTGAGTTTAACTATTTTTTTATAAATTTAATTTAGTGGATGTATAAGAATTACACTTGAATTAAGTATATAATAATGTTTATTTGATAAGCCGACAATTAAAGCACAAATAGTACGATATTATAAATGCAATTTCAAATGCCTGAAAGATTATTTAATTAAGTTGTAAAAGCTCTATTAAAAGTGATTATTAAACTCTTCTAGACTTGTAAATGCAATAATGAGATTTATAACTTGACATCTTAAGAAAGAACAAAGCTTTTTAAATTGTAATTTAAAATATGGAGAAAGTTAGAAAATGCGGTGAACAATCTTTTAAGGGCATGAAACTCACCTGCAAGCACCATGACACCCATGATCATCTTTCTCTCTTTCCACTGGTGCTTCCCTGGACACCAGTACCTTCCTTTTCTTCTCTTAGTGCCAAAGTACCATACATCTTAAAACAAAATGCAAAGGCAATAATCTTTAAGTAATAATTTATAAAATGTTTTGTAAGTTGAGAATGAACTATTTGCTCTGTAGAAACATCTTTCATGTGGCCATTTCCTGAGCTGATGGACATTTATCTATCTGTACATGTACAGAAGTCATCCAGGTAGAGGCAGTAGCAGTGACCTATCCAAGTAGCACGAAAGCTGCAGAGCACCCACTCCTCTGCTGGGGGGGGGGGGGGGGGGTAGGGAGGGGGAGGACAATAGACACGAGGGTAAATGATTCTGTTTAAGTCGGGGATTTCTGCGCTGGCTATGCCCGTGAAATAATGATTTCCAGTCTCCTTTATACACGCCTTTTGCGGGTGGCAAGTGATGCTCCTTCCTAATCCCAGCATCCTTGACACTGGACTGTCTAGTATGAGGTTTCCACTGAGTCCGTGGGGAGCAATCAAGCTCTGTCCGCGCTCTGCAAGCCTCCAGCTTCCACAGAGACTCCGAGGGGACAGGCGGGGCCTCCCCCCACCCTCCAGCCTGAGCAGCTTCACTTGTCTCCTGTCTCTTTGAAACACTGCGAGTCTGTCAGACTTGTCGGGAGAGAGGCTGCCACAGCTTTGCAGGATTGGCAAACCACCGGGCCACAGCGCGCTTTTTTTAGAAGCAGGGGCAGCTCTGCGTGAGGGAGAACACGGTATCCCAGGCCGGCGGGGGAAATGTAAATTGCACAATGGGATGGTTGTGGGACCTTTGGTCTGTTTTTCGAAAAAGTAAAGAACTTCACAAACATGGACTTGGGGAATTTACCAGCTCTCTAACCAGACTGTGGGGTAACCACCTTGCCTTTAACTTACTTCATTTGGAGGTGGGATTGGTCTTGGATAATTGAAGATTCTCCTCTGCTTCTGTTCAGAAACCTCTCTTCTGTTATCTGACACTGAGGATGCTCGCTGCTTGTGTACCAGTGGGTTACAAGGTGGCTAATGGGGCAGAAGGAGCCTTTTATACCTTCTTTCCTAGAACTAAGCTACTACTGAGACCACAGTAGCAAAGGGAGCCTTTTTTTTTAAGATAGCTTTTTTAAAAATGCTTTATTGTTTAAAGTGTTACATGTAATATTACACATGACTCCTTTTTTCCCCAATGACCCCTCCCTGGCCATCCTCACCCCCAAAACAGATCTTTTTAAAGTTTAACTCGAGACTGGCAAGGAGACAGAAACTCAGAATAAGACAATGGGAAAAAGCTAACATGAGATTTTGTTTTTACTTGTGTGTTTTCCAGGTGCAATCTGATTGGTTTTTAGATGCTTTATTCTGTGACCCTGACACCACAGGAGACTCTAATACTATCCTGCTCCAACATCAAAAACGTTAAGGACGCCTGGGCTCAGTGGTTGAGTGTCGACCTTTGAACCAGGAGGTCAGGGTTCCATTCCCCGGTCAGGGCACACGCCTGGATCGTGGGCTCAGTCGCCCCGTGTGGGGTGTGCAGGCAAGGATTATCTCATCACTGATGTTTCTAGCTCTCCCTCTTCCTTCCTCTTCGAAATCAATACAAATATATTGAGGATCACAGCCCTGTTAGGTCCTGGCTGAGAATCACTCTCCTTCAATTGAAACGTAAGTTTGACCCTTCAGCAAGTAAGTTAGTGAACATTCTTCAGCATTCCAAGTATATGTTTGACCTAAAACAGCAAAATTCTATTTGAGGTCCCTGGTTGTGGCACTCAATGGTTAGAGTGTCAGCCCTAAAACCTATGGGTTAAGGGTTTGTTTCCTGGTCAAGGGCACATACCTGGATTACAGGGTCAGTCCCAGTCCTGGTCAGGGGTGTGTGCTGGAGGCAACCAACTGGTGTGTCTATCTCACATTAATGGTTTTCCCTCCCACACCCCTCCCTCCTTCCCTTCCACTCTTTCTAAAAATCAATGGAAAAAATATCCTAAGGTGAGGATTAACAACAACAAAAAATCTTATTTGGGGGAGATTTGAACCATTATCTTAAGATGTGGCAAAATCCAGGTATGGTTCCCCTCTCTCGGTTAAATCACACTTCATTTTTATTTTACTTTTTTAACAATTATTTATTTTTTAAATATATTTTATTGATTTTTTACAGAGAGGAAGGGAGGCGCATAGAGAGTTAGAAACATCAATGAGAGAGAAACATCAATCAGCTGCCTCCTGCACACTCCCTACTGGGGATGTGCCTGCAACCAAGGTACATGCCCTTGACCAGAATCGAACCTGGGACCCTCCAATCTGCAGGCACTCTATCCACTGAGCCAAACTGGTTAGGGCCATACTTCAGTTTTAAAATATCACAATGACATGGGGTTTAAGGACGCTAAGGATCCAGCTGAAAGAATTTTACCATTTCTTATTTCCTCCTTGAAATTCAAGGCTAACCAATGTTTAGATCTTACACCCACCTCTTGCAGCTCTGGTCTGAAAAGGGAACTTTTCACGTGTCTGCTTGGGCCTGGGCCCGAAGCTGGCACTACCCTCCAGAGTAGTGCAGTCCAGCCGAACTTTCTGTAATGATGGAAACCTTTCTTACTTGCGCTATCCAGTATAGTAGGTACTGGACACATAGGCCATTATCGAGCACTAGAAATGTGGTGAATGTAACTGAATTTTAATTTTGTTTAACCAATTTAAATGTAAATAGTCTCATGTGGCTAATAGCTAATAGATGATTGGGGGTGGACAGGGCAGGGAGCACTCGTGCGTTGTTGATAGGCCCAGTGGGCCTGGAGGACTGCGATTCTCATGGGGAGGTGTTCTGACCCATTTTATTATGTTCTTCCAGGGAGTAAATTATTAGCCCTTGGTGACAGCCACTCATAATCTTCCTATGTCATTGGGGACACTGAAGGGCAAATTTCAATGTATTTCTGATAGAAACGTAAGACAGCAAGCAGGCATACCCTCTAAGACTTTGAACAATAGAGAGACGGTCTCTGGGAAGCAGCAGCCAGAGAAAGTAAGGCTTTGCTTAGGAACCAGAACCAATAGTCCAGCCTCTTCACTCTGCCTGCTTCCTGTGAGAAGGAAGCGTTGTCACCTGGTGATGTCAGATGTCCCAGAACCTGTGTAGGGGAATTTTCTGAGATTGTATTTCAAAATTGCCTCTCTCTCTCTCTCTCTAATGATGGGACCTTATGCTGAAGAACATTCTTCTGGCTAATAGAGGACTTCATTAGAACCCATTATTGGTACTTTGAGCATTAATTTTTTGGACTTCTCTTATGTACCAGGCACAAGGATTTTCTCCTATAATTATTACAACAAAATACATGCTATTATTACCAAATTACATTACAAAAAAAGAGAGGCTTAGAAAGGTTAATTAACTTGACCGAAATCAAAGTGAATGGTAGAGCAGGCTGGGAAAGCCATCTAAGTCTGAGGCTACAGCCCATGTCCATGGTAATAATGAATCTGCCTGGTATATGTGGGTGGAAAGCATGTGCTTTCTTTCTGCACTTATGTCTTGCCATCAACCTGGTCATAAATTATCATTTTCCTTCTCTTTTTCCTAAGTCAGTGCTAAGGGAAATGGAGCACAAGGCATGTGACAAGCGAGCAGAAGACAAGAATCAGGACTCAATTCCAGAACGTCTGCCTCTTCCAGACCCCAGCTCCCCGAGTTGGCCACGCTTGCCCAGCTCGCATGCCTTCGCCATCCAGCTTCCTGCCCCCGAAGAAAACCTCCTTTCATTCGAACAGCACCTGCCTCCGGTTCAACAGTGGGTGGCTGCTGTCTGCACCCAAATCCATTGCTCAACACTCTTCTCCTTGGCATCCCAAATGCCACCTCACTTCTGTCAAAGCCCGTATGTCTGAGTGTCTTGAGAGTAAACATGTTTTTTAAAACAAATATGTGAGTGTCGTTTTGTTTTATTTCATTAGCTGCCTTCTGTTGCAGTTACAGCAGGTTGTGTCTAGTTCAAAAAGAATACTATTGTCTTTTTTCTTTGAGGCTATTATCTATCTACCTTGATTGTAACTGGTTATGAGCGTGCTGTAGAAAAACAATGACCCTCAAGTCAGGCAGACCTGGCTCTGAATTCCAGCTTTACCAGATCAGCATTTAAAAATACTTTTGCAGGCTCTACTACATGCCAGGAATTGTTTTAAGTGCTGGGATAAAGCAGTGAGTAAAGCAAAGATCCATGTCCTCATAGAGCTTGCATTGGATGCTATAGATACTAAACAAGACATATGAGGAAAAAATATATAGTATATTAGCTGGTGAAAAGTACCAAAGCAAGGAAGAGGAATAGGAAATGTGAAAATTGGCTAGCCAGGAAGGTCTAACTGAGAAAGTGTCATTTGAAGGAGGGAGGCAGGGAATGTGCGTGCATTAGTTGTGTGTCGTTAGGTAAAAGTTACCTAAATTTCTAGATACTTGCCTTGCTCAACTCTAAAATGGGAACACAAGCCACCTCGTTGGTTCCTGCTGAAGGATCAGGACCAGTTGTGGAGAGCGTCTGGCCCAGGAGTGGACTAGAAACATGCCAACAGCTAGTTACACTGTACCCATCAGCAGCATCACCATTGTGAAGAGCCCTTGCTGGAACTGGAGGGAGGTTACTTATACATTTATTATCCACAAAGGAGCCTGCTGAGGAGCCCGTTCAGGTCATAGTGTAAGTCTGAAGATTGAATGAAGTACTCAGCCTTGGAAGAGGGACATGTGGTACAAGTAGTATTTCTATCGGACGATTCTTGACAGAAAACAGAAAGCCCCTCAAATTGGGTAATTTGAGGAGACTTTGGTAAGAGGACTGTTTGAAAGAAGGGCAGTGTGAAGGGAGACCCAAAGGGTACTGCAGTGCCCCAGAATTAGTAACAGTGGAGCACTCCGTTCAGGCCTGAAGGGATGAGGGGAGGGTCTGCTTACCAGAAGCCAGAACCAGGGAGAGACACAGGGAGAGGAGCACTTGGAAGGAGCTGTGACCCCCAGTGGAGAGACGCAGCAGCCTGCAGTGACTCCACAGGGAGGGGAGCTGGGAAGTGAATATGCCAGTGCCACTCTCCTCTTTTCTTCCCATCTTTTGTCCGGGCTCCCCATTGGCCAATCCCAAAGAGAAGCAGAGGTCAAGAGAGCCTGGGGAGCAGTGCATCGGGCAGCCTTCCAGGGGGAAGAGCAGGTGGCAAAGGGTGAGAGGGGAGCCGGGGGGCCATGGAAGACACCCAGTGTGATGCTGAAGGTCAAGTTAAACACAGTTCCCTGGTTCCATTGGGAGCCTTAAAGTCACTATTCTCTGTGCTCATGGAAAGCAGGACTTGTTCTCTCCTTCATCAGACATCCCTTTAATCACACTTGTTGCCTTCCTACTCTTGGCTCTTATAAAGTTCAAGATTTGGTTAGGGGTTTGGAAAGAAAACCACCTTAATAAAAAATAAAACCCAAGGTCTGGCTTGGTAGCTCAGCTGGTTAAAGTGTCATCCCAATACACCAAGATTGTGGGTTTGGTCCCTGGTCAGGGCACAGCCAAGAATCAACGAAAAAATGCATAAGTAAGGGAACAATAAGTTGATGCTTCTCTCTCTCCCTCCCTCCCTCTTTCTCTCAAATCAATCAATCAATCAATCCATCAGGCCCAGTTGTGTGCCAATCCAGAGACTATACTGCTGCCCATCCAATCTCTCCCCAGGGTTGGGCATTGCTACCAAGGGTGAGACAGCCTGCCACTTGCTCACAGGAACAAGCAGGCCAGAGGGAGCCCTGCCCGAGAGCCTAGCAGTGTCACTATTTAATTTTTTTAGTGAGGTTTAAGCAATGACATGAAGTAGAAAAGAGCCAGATATAAAACCATATAAACTACACAATCTCAACCATGTGAGAAATATAGATATGCACATATTTAGAAATGTCTAAAAAATAATCAAATTATTTACACTATGAACTTGTAGATCATGATGTTTTTTTCTTAATCCTTTTTCATACTTTTCCAAGCTTATCAGTGAGTCTATATTCCCTTTAAGATAAATAAGAAATCAATAAAAATTTTTCAGATTAAAGGGAATATTGTTTCCTATTTTTCATTGTTTCCTATAGTAATAGTTTTAAACTTCATTTGTGAAAAACCTTAAGCCAGAAATACACACACACATTGAGTGGCCAGATTATTATGACCACCTGATGTTTGTAGGCAAATTAGCTGTAATTTCACGCTGAAGTTGCTAGAGGGGCAGACCATTATAAATAGGGAAACAGGTTGTTTACCACAACAGTAGAAGTGATTTTTTTCTGAAGATATGGGTAAACAATGGATTTAACAGCCTTTGAACGTAGGATGATTGTTGGCACTCAGAACCATGGAGCGAGTATCAGCAAACAGCTGGAGGCCTATTCGACCATCTTTGCTGTCTGCAGTTACTAAGATAAAATGTCTCCAATTCACACAGGAACACAAGGATTGGACAGTCCAGCATTGGAAAAAGTCATGTGGTCCGATGAATCACGTCTCCAGTTGCATCATGCAGATGGCAGAGTGAGAATTTTGTGGAAATAGCATAAAAACATGGACCTCACATGCATGAGTACGACCTTCAAGCTGGTGGGGGCAGTGTTATGGTTTGGGATATGTTTTCCTGGCATGATTGGGCACTTTAATTTGTGTGGAACAACGTCTGAATAGCACAACATACCTAAGTGTCGTTGCTGATCAAGTTCATCCTATCATGTTGATGGCGTATCCCAATGGAGATGGCTTCTTCCAACAAGACAATGCACTATGCCACGGTGCTTGTATTGTGCAGGAGTAGTTTCAAGAACACGAGGGAGACTTTACCTTGCTTAGGTGCCCCCACAATCACCAGATCTCAATCCAATTGAGCATTTGTGGGACGAAGTTAAAAGAGCCATCAGGCCCTGGCTGGTTTGGCTCACTGGATAGAGCGTCGGCCTGCAGACTCAAGGGTCCCAGGTTCGATTCCAGTCAAGGGCATGTACCTTGGTTGCAGGCACATCCCCAGTAGTGGGTGTGCAGGAGGCAGCTGATCGATGTTTCTCTCTCATCAATGTTTCTAACTCTCTATCCCTCTCTCTTCCTCTCTGTAAAAAATCAATAAAATATATTTTAAAAAAAAAAAAAAGAGCCATCAGGCAGCTGGTTCCACGACCATCAAATCTCACAGAACTAGACAGTGCTATTCGTCAGGCATGGTGTCAGATTCCTCACATCACCTTTCAACATCTCGTGGAGTCAATGCCAAGAAGAACCACTACAGTATTGAAGGCAAAAGGTGGCCCAACAAAGTACTGATGGGGTGGTCATAATAATCTCGTCCTCTATACTGGTTTAATTTTAATTCATGTTTATATGTAATATTAAAAGTATGCTTCAAGAATTTCAGTCTATGAATGTCAAATTCTTTCTCACCAGCTACTAAAATTCTTAAACTGGAAATATATAGTTATAAAGCAGTAAGTAATATAATGTAATTAATTAATGATAATTTTATTATGTTGGATCAACCACAAAGTGGATACAGAAATATCGCTGTTTCAATACAGTTTAATGTTTATCTTCACTTCGTTCTAAGACCAGTTCTGTTCAGGTCAACAAAGCCTTTCTGAACACATGGCAGGTGTGCCTGGCACTGGATTACATGCTGGGGACACAGAAAAGGAGGAGTCAAGCCTCCTGCCCTCAAGGACACAGAGCAGTGGAGGCAGACAAGGAAGGAGATGATTTCAATCCAGTGTGGCAACTGCCGGGGGCATGAGAGCCCAGACACGAGGCTTAATGGAACAGCTACTCAAGTTAAAAAATCAAAACCAAAACCAAAATCCTACTGCTCGTGAGCCAGCCAACTCATTGATGACTGGAACCCTTTGTTTTTCATTTTTATTGGGCTGATCAGGATGGAAGCCAGTGTGACCAGAATTGTGGTACTGAGTGACATCTTAACAGGCCTGATCCTGCTCAGCTGCCCACCCTCCACACCCCCTGTCACCCTCTCAAAGGTGGGGACAGTCACATACATCAAGAAATGGGAGCTTGTACTCGCTGAAGCCACATGCCTCCTTCAAGACAATATCTCTTCTGTGGAACTGTGCTCTGCTTGCCTGGGGGCACCACCCTCCTGAGAATCTTCAAGAAGTTGCCAGTTGTCTTTGGTAGTGAAATGGAGAAAGTAGGCAGCACAGAATAAAACAACCCCCAAAACAAAGAACTAGGTTTATCTTGGAAAGTGTGGAATGCTCTGACTGGGAGATGGTTTTGCTTGGGGCTGAGTTGCTGCAGCAGGTGAGAAGACCAGGTGGTTGGGAAGGAGGTGGAGCTGGGATTCAGGTGGGACCTACTGGTTCAGCCGTACGCAGGTCAAGGTGGGGTCGACTCTACTCCGTCGGTGCTTGTGCTCTGCCAGTTATTTAGTATGTTGACCATCTTCTCTTTAGGGAAAATGCATGTTAACTCTAGCTGTGTCAGGGGACCGGTACCTTTTACACTGTTTTCTTAAAACTGTTTAAACACTGACATACAAATTTTTACCATAATGCAATCTTGTCATACTTTTTAGTCCAGATATCACTTGCATTGGGGCTTACATATGACTCACTTTAGATTTCAGATATTTCATTCTATTAGACTAGTTCATCATGTAGACCATTTTTCAAATAGTCTCCTAGAAATTTTTGGTGGATTTTGCCTAGATCTTATAACCAAGTTTTAATATTTCAAATACAATTAAACCATTCTCTCTAAACCTGTAAATTCCTCAACAACTTTAATCTTTTATAATTATATGAAGCTTGCCTTCTTTAAGAGGTCTTTCATTATTGCTTGGTAATTAGAGCCCTTTAAATATTTTAAAAGCTTCTTTGTCTGGAAAAATGGAAAGTCAGGATTCAAAACCTATTAAAACTCTGCAAAGCTGTCCAGCTGTCCCAGCCACTCTTTTAGCTAAAATCCTAAAATCTGTCTGAGATCTGAAGGAGACCTGGAACAACTGGACCTCAAAGGCTGTGGAAATCAGCAGATTGGCCACACTTTACTTTGGTTTCATTCTGTCAATATCACTCGAAATTATCTATTTCAGCCCAAGGCCAGAGTCTCTGTTGACTGCCCACAAACGCAAGCCACAGGAATGGCTTTCTCTGCCAATTCTCCATCCCGACTTAGTAAGTGAGAAATGTTGGGACCCCCAGAGTAGTGTTGTTTTCTATTTAGGAGTGAAAACGACCTCTCTCTCTCTCTCTCTCTCTCTCTCTCTCTCTCTCTCTCTCTCTCTCTCTCTCTCTCTCTTCTCGTTTCTCTCTCCTTGAACAAAGATTAAGACAATGAGGATTATAATACTAGTTAAGGCATCAATTTGCTACTGATAAACAGAAACTTAATGAGCAGAAGGGAACACATAACAGTAAAGAAAAATGGAAAGAGCATCTGGCTTCAGAAATATGTGTGGAATAGTGATATTTGTAAAACCATCTACAGTGTACTTACATATTTTACATATATAACCTTATTTAATCCTTGCACCAGTCCTGACAGGGGTTGCATTCTTCTCTTTATAGGTGAGGGGCTGGATTAAGCAGATAAATCCAGACAATGGCAGTCACTGTCCTAACAGAACCAGCTCTCCTGATGTCAGGACGCATCATGTGGAGCCGCAACTGCCTGGGTGACTTCAGGTTGGTCTCAGAACCCAGGCAGGCTAAGCCTGGCTCTAGGTGCTTTGCTTCTGGATCAGGAAAAGTGGCAATTGTTCAGCAGTTCTACACAGTCAACCCCAATGAAAATATATTTGTTGAGTAGATTCCTTGTGCTGGGCATTGTTGGGCTGAGGGCAGATGAAATGTTGTCTTTACCATGAAGGATCTCAAGTTTAATAGGTGAGACAGATGAGTACACGAATAAGCACAATACTGAGTGGTAAAATAGAATAATTCAATTAAATGTTGTGTTATAGGAGCACAGAGGAGGGAATGGCCAGTTTTAAAGCCTTTCTTAAGAGGTGAGCTTTGAGCTAAGTGTTTTCAGGTTGAGAAGGTAGGAAGAAGCTCTGGGGTATAAGAATATCCTGTGCACAAAATGGACTGTGCTATATTATATATTACATACAAGTGATGGTGGATAGTCCTATGAGGTTGGAGCGTAGAGTTTAGGGAGCTAGAAAGTAGATTTGGGCTGGATTGTCAAGGTCTTTGTCATTTCAGGCTAAGGAATTTGAAGCTTTACCCATAGAAAATAGGGAAGAAAATATGGCAAGGCATGAACATTAGCTATTTTTAATAAGAGAAGCCAAAATGTCCCCCATTCTTAAAGCTTTGTCATCTTTGATATTTTGTAAATGTCTATTGGAACCAGGTTCCAACTGAAAAATTTTAGACTTTCTGTTATGTTACTGACCTTGTATTTTTCAAACAGTTTAAAATTTTGTATTGTGGCCATGTTCCATCTAGTGAAGACAAGATTACATACCAAAAATATCTGAAAGGCAATTAGTATATAGTTTAACCCATTTCTCTGTCATACCCTTCACTACCAAGTAAAGAATAGATCAACAAACAGACACAATTCTTTTTGTTCTGTGCAAAAGAATTAAATGATTACATAGCTTCGCATGTGTTGATGGATTTTTTTTTTCTATGTATGGTACAAACTGTTTCCTATAAGTAAATTATTTAAGTCACCTCCTGAAACCACAATTCATTGTGCAGTGGGAGGTGTGGGTGGCAGGGCATGCCAGGTGACTTAGTATGTATGGCATTTGGGTCAGAAATTCCTTTCAAATGATGATAGAGATGTGGGCTACCATTAATAGTCGCTGCCTATGAATTGCCACCAAATCATTGCACCTGGTATGTGCTATATGAGGCAATTCCAGATTGGTTTTGAGGTTAGTCGACGCTTAAAATGATGTAGTTTCCTTCATTTTTTCCAGCTCATTCTGCATGGACAGCCTGAGGATTTGTTCTCCTGCTAGCTTCTTAGATGTCTAACTCCTGGTCAGTAGTAGTCGGTCTATCTTGAGTTTAGATCTTTCCAATATTGACATGAATCATCACACACTGAAGTTTTTAAGTGGTTCAACCACATGGGTAGCTGGATGCTCAGTGTAGGAGGACATTAATTTTCCTTCCCCCACCTCCTTTAAGTGAAACTGTCATGCAAGTGTAAACAATGGATGCTATTTTAATGAGTCTTGTTTCTCTTTCTGGCTGGGCCTATATCCAGTTGCCTTGCACAGATGTTCTTTGTCTGGCGAAGCTGTACCTGCTTGACCCCTTTGTGAGGACCCCAGGTGTTGATGTTTCTGGAAAGAAGAGGGCAAAATGGTACCAGAGCCAAGGAGATTTGAAGTAGAAGCATCCAGGCACCAACCCCCTTTCTTCCTGTAAATAGAACACCTCTCGTGAATTAAACTGGTCCCTGTCCAATGTCATCAAGCAGCAGGGCACCTGACGGCAAAAAGAAGCTCGCCCCTCGGAAGAGCAGTTGGATCTAGTGGCTCAGTTTCTCTTCTGGGCCTGAATTGTGATGAGAGATGATTCAACCTGTAGCTGAGGTGAGAGGCTCTCCTCTCCCAGCCACTCTGTCGCTGTTGGTGGCCTTGGGGAAATGATCCGGAGTGCACGCAAGCCGAAAGAGCTGTGTAACCAAAGAGCTGTTACGTGGGAGTCAGACCCCCTTCTTCATTTTGCATTCATCTCTTGCCACCTTTAAAGGAACCACTATCTGCCCTGGCCTGTTTGGCTCCGTGGGTAGAGCGTCAGCCTGGGTTCGATTCGGTCCCGGGCTCGATTCCAGTCAAGGACGTGTACCTCATGTTGGGGCACATGTTGGGGTACCCTGGCTGGGGCTCGTGCCAGAGGCAACCAATCGATGTGTTTCTCTCACAACGATATTTTTCTCTGTCTTTCCTTCTGTCTTCCTCTTTCTCTAAAAATCAATGGAAAAATATCCTTGAGTGAGGATTAAAAAAGAACAATAAAGGCACCACTATCTATGTCTATCATCAAAGCAGAGGCTCTGAGCAAGAGGCTGTGTGTGTGCAGGCGCATGTGTGCATGTGTACATTTGTGTGTGTGATCAATTATTTATTTATTTGCACTTGCAAAAACATATTTATTACATGTATTCTTAGATACTTCTCTACATGTATTACAGGATGTCCATCGCAGCAGACCACCTCTTTTGTCAGCAACCTCAGCAACAGCCACAGAGAATGTGGCGCTCCAGTGCATCCAGCAGATTTTCTGTGAGCCAAAGAACAGCTGTTAGATTGACTAACCTGCTGGGGATTTTGGTTCATCAAGAAAATACTCTATAAAGATAAAAATCACTTTTGTGTAGGTGGAGCTTTGAATTATTAATTTGAATAGTAAAAGAGTACACTCTTATTTTGCACTGTGATGATAATAGTAAGATGCATTGGTTATTACACAAAACTAAGTTACTCAAAATGCAGTTGGGACAGCCATGTGAAAAAAATTAAATTGGTCACACTATCTTACCCTGTACCCCAAAACTAATTAAAGTGGATTAAAGACAAAAATGTAGGACCTGACCATAAATTCCTAGAAATAAACATACGTTATAAGCTCCCTGACATTGGTCTTGGTGATGAATTTTTGGATTTGACTCCAAAAGCAAAGGCAACAAAAGCAAAATTAAACAACTGGGACCATCCTATCTAATAAAAGAATAATATGCAAATTAGGCATCACTCCATCACAAAGATGGCCATCCCCATAACCACAAGATGGCGGCACCCAGTCCAACTCAGCCCCACCACTGAAGTGGTCAGGCCTGTTAGCCAGGCAGGTGGTGGGGGAGGCAGGGGGCCCAAGGGGCAGAACAGGTGATCAGAAGGGGCTGGGGGTTCCTGCCCAGGCCAGAGGCCTTCACCAGAGGCCTCAGGGATAGGCAAGGGCGGAGCCAGTGATCAGAGGGGTATGAGGGTGCCCTACCCACGCATAAGACCTGGGCCAGAGCCCTCAGGCCTGGGCAGGGGCAAGGCCAGAGATCAAAGGGGCCAGAACTCCACAAAGCCAGTGATTGGAGGGGCAGGGGCGGAGCCTGTGATTGGAGAGTTCTGGGGGTCCTCTACCCGGGCCTGTAGTCTTGGCCACAGGCTGCAGTGGGGCAAGGGTGGAGATGGCGATGGCAGGGGCCTGGAGGTCCCCTGCCCAGGCCTGCACCCTTGGCCAGAGGCTGCCAGTGGAGCAATGGCAGAGCTGGTGATGGCAGGTGGCAGGATCTGAGTGGGTGATCGCAGAGGCCTGGGCTCTGTGAAGCTGGCGATTGGAGGGGCTTAGGGGTCTTCTGCCCAGGCCTGCAGCCTCAGGCAGAGACCTCAGGCCTGGGAAGAAGCAGAGCCAGTGATTTCAGGGATCTGGGGGTCCCCTGCCCAGGCCTGCATCCTCGGCCAGAGGTTACAGGCCTGGGCAGGGTTGGAGCTGAGATTGGAGGGGCAGGAGTGGAGCTGGTGATCGGAGTGAACTATAGAGGAAACATTTTTTCTTACCGCTCATTGGCTAAGCTCTCTGTACGCCACTGATAATATTCTTAGTAACTTGGGTAAGAAGAATTCCTAAAGGTGATCTAGGGTTTTTCCACCACACTCCTGGAGAAAAAAAATGAAGTTCCACTGCTGGAGGGCTAAGAAATGTCATATCCTGCCCTGACTGGTTTGGCTCAGTGGATAGAGTGCCAGTCTGTGGACTGAAAGGTCCCAGGTTTGATTCCGGTCAAGGGCATGTACCTTGGTTGAGGGCACATCCCCAGTAGGGGATGTGCAGGAGGCAGATGATTGATGTTTCTCTCTCATCGATGTTTCTAACCCTTTATCCCTTTCCCTTCCTCTCTGTAAAAAAAAAAAGAAAGAAAGAAAAACAGAAAGAAATGTCATATCCTGCCCTAGCTGGTTTGGCTCAGTGCATAATGCCTCAGCCTTCTGACTGCCGGGTCTGGGTTCAATTCTGACCAAGGGCATGTACCTAGGTTGCAGGCCCCTCCCAGGCTGGGTCTCAGGTCAGGGCATATGCAGGAGGCAACCAATCAAAGTGTTCCTCTCACTTTGATGTTTCTCTCTGTTTTTCCCTTCTCTTCCACATTCTCTAAAAAATCAGTGGAAACATATCCTCTGGTAAGGATAAAATAAAAAGAAAGAAATGTCATATCCTATGAAAGACACATCTTGAAAATGCCTAAAGAAAGTTGTCATTTTTCCATGGTGAAGGGACTGGAGTCTGTGTTGATGAAAACACCTTGGTGGCTGCAGTGACTGGCAGTAGCTGCAGCAGTGGGGTGATGGGTCTGGTGGCTTTCCCTGATTATGGTCACTTCCCACAAAGGGAGGCCAGACTGTGGCTTAGGCCTGCTCCCCAAGGGGAGCAGGGAGTGGGCCAAGGCTGTCAGTAGGACACCCCCTGACGGCTCTCAATATGTGAGAGGGGCAGGCTGGGCTGAGGAACCCCCCCTCCCAGTGCACAAATTTCATGCACCAGGCCTCTATGTATTAAATTAAAAAGCTTCTGCACAGCAAAGGAAGCCATGAACAAAATGAAAAGGCAATCCAACTAAATGATAGGAAATCTTTGCAAACCGTATATCTGATGAGTTAATATAAAAATATATGAGGAACTCATACAACTTAACACTAAAAACAAAAGAAAACAAAAAAACCCACCCCCAAAACCTAAACAATCTGACTGAAAAACAGGCAGAGTATCTGAATAGAGTTTTTCCAAAGAAGACATACAGATGGCCAACAGGTTTAATAAAAAGATGTTTAACACGACTAATCACCATAGAAATGCAAATCTAAACCACAGTGAGATATCACCTCATGCCTTTCAGAATGGCCATTATCAAAAATTAAGAACTCACAAGTGTTGGCAAGGATTCAGAGGAAAGGGAACCCTGTGCATTGTTGGTAGGAATGTGAATTGGAACAACCATTATGGAAAACTTTCTCAAAAAGTTAAAAACAGAACTACCATCTGATCTAGCAATTCCACTCTGGATATATACCTGAAGAATATAAAAACCCTAATTTGACCCCAGACAATAAAAAGCTAATAAAGTTCATCACCACCAAACCAATATTACAAGAAGAGTTAATGGGACTTCTTTAAGAAGAGAAAAAAAAAAAGAAAAGATAAAAAATATGAATAATAAAATAGCAATACCTACATATCTATCAATGATGACTTCAAATGTAAATGGATTAAATGTTTCCATCAAAAGACATAGGGTAGATGAACAGAGAAGAAAATAAGACACATATAGTATATGCTGCCTACAAGAGACCCACTTTAGAAAGAAAAACACACAGACAGAAAGTAAAGAAATAGAAAAAGATATTTCATGCAAATGTAAGTAAAAAGAAAGGTGGGGTAGCAATACTTATATAAACGAAATGGGCTTTCAAACAAAGGTTATAAAAAATAAAATAAAAAATAGTGCTGGCCAGGTAACTCAGTTAGTTAGAGCATTATCCCAATATACCAAGGTTTCAGGTTTGATCCCCAGTCAGGGCACATACAGAAGGCAACCAGTGACTGCATGGATAGGTGTAATGGCAGGTCAGTGTTTTTCTTTCTCTCTCTATCTCAAATCAATAAATTAAAAAATAAGTTTAAAAAATAAAATTAAAATAAATAAATAAAACAAAGGCTATAGCAAGAGATAAAAATGACCTAGCAATTCCACTTCGGGGTATTTATTCAAAGAAACCCAAAACATAAATTTGAAAAAAACATGCACCTTTATGTTCATTGTGGCATTTTTTACAATAGCCAAGATGTGGAGGCAACCTAAGGGCCCATTGATAGACAAATGGATAAAGAAGTTGTGGTCCAGCCCTAACCGGTTTGGCTCAGTGGATAGAGTGTCAGCCTGCAGAGTGAAGGGTCCCAGGTTCAATTCCAGTCAAAGGCATGTACCTTGGTTGTGGGCACATCCCCAGTAGAGAGTGTGCAGGAGGCAGCTGATCAATGTTTCTCTCTCATCAATGTTCCTAACTCTCTATCCCTCTCCCTTTTTCTCTGTAAAAAATGTGGTCCATATAGCCAATGGAATATTACTTAGCCATCAAAAGAAGGAAATCTTGCCATTTGTGATAACATGTATGGACCCTGAGGGCATTGCACTAGATAAAATAAGACCAAGAAAGACAAATGCTGTATTATCTCACTTATATGTGGAATTCTAAGAAAGGAAAACAAAAACAAAGCTCAGAGATATAGAAAGCAGACCAGTAAATCAATCAATTAAAAAAAAAAAAAAACTCTTTAAGAAAGCCCACTGCATGGGAGAACATATTTGCAACTGTTATCACCGATAAGTGTTTAATCTCCAACATTTACAGGGAGCTCATACAACTTAACAAAAAGAAGATAAAAACCCAATCAAAAAATGGGCAAAGGACCTAAACAGACACTATTCGAAAGAAGACATACAGAAGGCCGAAAGACATATGAAAACATGCTCAAAGTCACTAATTATACAAGAGATGCAAATCAAAACAACAATGCGGTATCATCTCACTCCTGTAAGAATGGCTATCATCAACAAATCAAAAAACAACAAGTGTTGGAGAGGATGTGGAGAAAAAGGAACACTCGAGCACTGCTGGTGGGAATGCAGACTGGTGCAGCCACTGTGGAGAACAGAATGAAGTTTCCTCAAAAAACTAAAAATGGAACTCCCTTTGACCCAGTGATCCCACTTCTAAGGCTATATCCCAAGAAGCTAGAAACACCAATCAGAAAGGATATATGCACCCCTATGTTCATAGCAGCACAATTTACCATAGCTAAGGTCTGGAAACAGCCTAAGTGCCCATCAGCAGATGAGTGGATTAAAAGACTGTGGTACATCTATATAATGGAATACTATGCTGCAGTAAAAAAGAAGGAATTTTTGCCATTTGCAACAGCATGGAGGGAACTGGAGAGCATTATGCTAAGTGAAATAAGCCAGTCAGAGAAAGATAAATATCATATGATCTCACTCATCTGTGGAATATAGAGAACAACATAGACTGATGAACAGGGACAGATCCAGAGACAGAGAAGCAGCGATCAGTCTGTTGATCCCCAGAGGGAGGGTGGGGGAAGGTGGGGGTGGGGGGGAGAGATCAACCAAAGAACTTGTACACATACATATAGGACTGTAAATGATAAACTAGTTATCAGTCTCATTTTAATAGAGATGAGCACCTGGTGCAGGAGAATGAAGCCAGACTCTGGAAGGAAAAAGAGAGTTCTGGAAAGTTGTCTCTGCCTTCGCTTTATCTTTGCCCTCCAACTGCCTATAAATTAATTGTACCAAATGTCACTTGAGTTAGATGCTTGTGACAGTCAGACTGTCTTCTCCCATCCCCGGGCCCATGGCTGTGATTCAGCCACTTTGTTGTGGGGTGGACCAGTAGAACCTGTTTCTTTCTCCAGTACCACAGAACTGTGATGGAGGTTGTCAACAAAATAACAATTTTCTATCTGGGTCAAGTATTTGGAAAATGATACCAAGAGCAAAGGAAACAGACTAGAGCTGTTAGTTTTCATTTATTTTTTCAAGCTAATGATCTGTGAAAGATGTGGGAAAACTATTTACGATGTTTAATATTCTCCCTGGCTCAATGTCCCACCTTGAAAGTTTAAGTAATCTTTGGCGGCCACAGGGTAATTAGCAGCAATCTGCTTCCTCCCCTGCCCAGTTTCCCAGATGCTGGGAGATTGAACGGTTGGCTGAAGAGAAGATTGGGCAATATTTTATATTTTAATTTGTTGTTAAAGCATTGATACGTTGTTTGACAGTTTCTATAAGTGAGTTCTGTGCTCTGGTTTTTCTTCCAAATGCCTTGAACACTGCCGCATGATTTAAATCATTTTGTGCATTTTAGAGCTGCTGCCCACACCAAACTGCCTTTCTGGGTTTGCACACCATTTGCCCCAATAACATATAGACTCTTATTCCTGAGTCAGAATTTTGAGACAAATTTGTTTTTAGATTTAGTTTTAGTTTTTTAGTGTGTTTATACCTGGCACCAAAACCACAAAAAGTTTACATGAGCCAATGCTTTTTAAATAAAACGCTACCACAAGCTTGTCACTAGAAGCTGCCTTTAGCCCTAAATTGCCAGAAAAAGAAGCCAAACATAGGTTTCCTGTTGAGGTCCTTGAGCAATATTAGTTTCTGCCAAATACACATTTTGAGGATTAAATTTTTTATTTAAAAAAAACCCCATCAGCTAGAGAATGTTGGGTGTATTTTAAAACAAATCTAAATATAACAAAGTTATAAATGAAATTGTCAGCTACCTCATTTCGTCAGTCCTTGAACCAATAAATATGGAGCACCTATTATCTGCCAGGAGCTACATGCTCATTGAAGACAAATTTGACTTTAAGATACATTTGAGTTTACTGTTGCCTTCTGAACAGTAAATATTACAAAGGCATAAACAAACACTAAGTTTCAAAATTAACACCTCTTTAATATTTTTATTCTAATAGTTTTCAAGTTGACTGGTTCTGTTAAGAAAAAAAAAAAAAGCTTTTGGTAAAGAATTGTGCCAAGTCAAGTCTTTCAGTTTTAATATTGATATCCTTAAACTTTCTTCCTCAGTCATGGAAATAAACAAAAGGTGAAAGTAAGAAGATCTGATACTATACCAATATGTCCATTATACAGGGAATACTATACCAATATGTCCATTATACACATATCTCCAGGAAATATTACCCAATCAGGGACTTTCTCTCCTCTCCCCCAGTAGGATACTTTCTGACAGTAAAAGAGCAATAAAAATTCTGGAAGGCAGCAGGGTCGCGCCAAGGATGGTGGCCATCTCAGAACGGAATCAATAGCAATCTCATTTTATATTCTCAAAAATACCACATCACACAAATAGGCATTTCATTTTTGAACAAGGGGTCAATGTCTATAAAAAAAAACCACAGTGGTTCCTATCCCCTCTATGTAGTAATTCAGAGTCTGTGGTGAAATGAATAAGCGCTCTGTTTTTTTCTAAATATTTACTAGTATTGAAGCACCACAAATATGCATTGTTGTGATCCCATTCAGGAATATTGAGTTAACCCAACTTTTTGTTTTCAGCTTGGTTTTTAGAAGCACTAATTAAATCATTTAAAGTAGGTATAAAGTAAGAATTTACACAAAAGCACTTAAATAATGTTGTTTGTGCACTAAATATTGAGTAGCTACAGACTATAATGAAGGTGAATAGACACTGGTGCTGCCTTCTGGAAGCTTTCGTCCAGTGGGGCTGACTTGCTCAGATAGTGTGACACAATGTGCTGCGTTAAGTCTGAGGAAAGGTGGTTCATACACAAGAGATGACTTCTGAAGTTGAGATGATCCTGGGAAGCTGAGTGTTAGTCAAAAGGATTATGTGAGAGAAGGAGGTAAAGAGGAAAATAGAGAATTTATAATAGAAAATATACACATTTATATAAAACTAGGGGCCTGGTGCATGAAATTCATGCATGGGGGGGGGGGGTGTTCCTCAGCCCAGCCTGCCCCCTCTCACATATTGGGAGCCCTCAGGGGATGTCCTACTGATGGCTTAGGCCCCCTCCCTGCTTCTCATGGGGAGCAGGCCTAAGCCACAGTCTCACCTCCCACAGGCTAATCAGGGGAAGCCACCAGCCCCATCACCCCACTGCTGCAGCCACTGCCAGTCACTGCAGCCACCAAGGTGTTTTCATCAACATGGACTCCAGTCCCTTCACCATGAAAAAATGAGAACATTCTCTAGGCATTTTCAAGATGTGTCTTTCATAGGATATGACATTTCTTTTTTTCTTTTTTTTGTTTATCCTCACATGAGGAAATGTTTCCATTGATTTTTAGAGAATGTGGAAGAGAAGGGAAAGACAGAGAGAAACATCAAAGTGAGAAGAACACTTCAACTGGTTACCTTTTGCATGAGCCCTGACCTGGGACCCTGCCAGGGAGGAGCCTGCAACCTAGGTACATGCCCTTGGTCATAATGGAACCCAGACCCTGCAGTCAGCAAGCTGAGGTATTATGCACTGAGCCAAACCAGCTAGGGCAAGATATGACATTTCTTAGCCCTCCAGCAGTGGACTTTCATTTTTTTTTCTCCAGGAGTGTGGTGGGAAAACCCTAGATGGCCTTTTTGGATTCTTATTACCCAAGTTACTAAGAATATTACCAGTGGCATACAGGGAGCTTAGCCAATGAGCACTAAGAAAAGGTGTTTCCTCTGTAGTTCACTCCCACCACCAGCTCCACCCTTGCCCTTCCAATCCCAGCTCTACCCTTACCCAGGCCTGTAGCCTCTGGCCTAGGATGCAGGCCTGGGCAGAAGACCCCCTGCGATCTCTAATCTGCCCCTTACCAGATCCCTGCAATTGCTGCCTCTGCCTCTTCCCAGGCCTGAGGTCTCTGCCTGAGGCTGCAGGCCTGGGCAGAAGACCCTCAACCCCTGTGATCGCTGGCTCCACCCCTTCCCAGATCCTTGCCCTTGGCCTCCCCCCCACCCTGACGCCCCCACCACCTGCCTGGATAACAGGCTTGGCTACTTCAGTTCTGAGGCTGAGGCAGACTGGGTGCTGCCATCTTGTGGCTATGAGCACGGCCATCTTTGTGACGGAGTGATGCCTAATTTGCATATTACTCTTTTGTTAGATAGGATTAAAAGCTGATATCATAAAAGAGGTAATGGACAGAACAGACAACTTCTATCTAGAAAAATGTTTTAGTGCAAATAATAGTGAAAAAATTGTCAGCAGTATTTTACACAAAACATTTTTTAAATTGACTAGAAAAATATTCTTTACAGAGCTATCAGGTAACATCCACTAAAAATGTCTGTATACTTGGACCCATAATCTTACTCCTGGGAATTTAGCCTTATAGAAATAAAACCAAAAGTGCATAAAATGATAAGTATAAGGATATTTATTATGGAATTGTTCTTGGTAGCAAAAATCTGGAAACAATGTGAATGTCCATCAGCAGGGGAATAGCCAAGGAAATGATGGTACTGCTCATTCATGAAATATTAGGAAACTTCTAACAAGACTAAGTCACAGCAGTACATGTTTACTTATGGGGCACAGTACCAGAAACTGCTGAGTGAGGAAAGCATGATGCAGAAAAGCACATGCAATATGATCCCACCTTTGTTATAAAAGAAATGACATGAATCTGTATAAAATGTATAAACATGTGTGTATTTATTTGAATAGGATTATATGAGCAATGATAAGACTATGGAAGGGTACAGGCAAAGAAACAACATGGTTTCTTTCAGAGAGTGGCTCATGTGAGAAGAAGAGGGGAGACAAGGTGAGCCAAGAAAAAAAATGGAAAAAATACAGTAAAAAACACACGATTACATTTATATATATACTAGAGGCCTGGTGCACAAAATTAATGCATGGGAGGGGTCCCTCAGCCCGTCCTGCACCCTCTCCAATCTGAGACTCCTCCGGAGATGTCCAATTGCTGATTTAACATCCCTCTCACAATCTGGGACCGCTGGCTCCTAACTGTTCACCTGCCTGCCAGCCTGATCCCCCTAACTGCTCTCCCCTGTCAGCCTGATCATCCCTAACTGCCTCTCCCTAACTCCCTAACTGCCTCACCACTGTGGCTTTGTCCAGAAGGACATCTGGGAGGATGTCCAGTCTAATTAGCATATTATCCTTTTATTAGTATAGATGTGTGTGTGTGTGCATATACAAGGTGGCACAAAAGTAGGTTTACAGGTTTACAGTTATTTATATAAAAATAATACAATATTTAATAAATAATAATATAAGAATAAATTATATATATATTTGCAACATAGAATGCAGATGAGACCCATCTTTTATTTCTTTGGTACCGGATACTTCTATCAGATGTCACAGATGAATGTAAATGGGGTGGATGATTTTCCTTTGCAAGCTGAATGATGTTTCTTAAAGAATTTATGGTCCATATCTTGGCATGACCCACACCTTATCAGCAATAAAGAAGGTTTCCTTTCCATCGGAAGATTCTAATCTTCAAGTTGAGATGGTCTAGTTCATTAACTCTTATGGCATCAAAAGCACAGGCCTGGGGCCATCAGCTGAACCAGCAGTGGGAAGCATTAGCCCACACTGGGCCCTGCCTCATCACAACCCACTGGAAGCAGATCGCCTGACCTCTTCACACCTCAATGATCTCACTTGCAAAAGAGAGCACACACTTCGTGCCTTGGAGGAAAGGCATGCAGATGACGAGAACCTTGATACAAGCCTCACCACTCTACAATGTATTGTTCTGTTCCCTGCTTCCTTAAGCTTCCAAGTAAAAGTCTTTTTATTTATTTGTCAACATGAGTAATGGAAATACCTCTCATGGGTGTTGAAATACGTTTATTAAATAAATCCTGTTTATTTTCTCCTGATCATCACACCCACCCCAGTCATGGTCATGATAAAATATAACTGCAATTAAAATATAGACTAACCATTGTCAGCCTGAAAATGAGTTGAGACAGGGAAAGAGATTGAGACACTCCGAGCCGCCTTGATTTCACAGGTTTCTAAATATGAGTGAGAGAACCTGAAACCACCTCCAGACAAGGGCAGGAAATAAATGGTCTGATATATATATA
>PVJC01012721.1:0-39200 GCA_004026665.1 Murina feae | reverse complement strand
CTTGGTGGCTGCGGTGACTGGCAGTGGCTGCAGCAGCAGAGTGATGGGGCTGGTGGCTTCCCTTGATTAGCCTGGTCGCCTCCCACAAAGGGAGGCCAGACAACAGCTCAGGCCAGCTCCTCACGGGGAGCACGGAGTGGGCCTAAGCCATCAGTAGGATATCCCTTGAGGGCTCCCAATATGTGAGAGGGGGCAAGCTGGGCTGAGAACCCCTCCCCAAGTGCACAAATTTTGTGCACCAGGCCCCTAGTTTCATATAAATGGAATCATATATATAAGAATGTAAGGGTGATTCCTAGACTTTCAATTCTATTCTGTTGATCTATGTATCAGTCAGGGAAACAGAACTAGTAGAACACACACACACACAGATTTATTGCAGAGTTGGCTTATGTGATTGTGGCAAGTCTGAAATTCACAAGGCAGACTGTCAGGAAGGGCAGGCTGAAACTATCATGTACAAGTTGAAGCTGCTACACACAGGCAGCATTTCTCCAGGGAAGCCTATATTCTTCTCCTAAGACCTTCCCACTGATTGAATCAGGCCCACCAGATTATCTAGGATAATCTTCCCTTCTTAACGTAAACTGATTATAGACTTTAGACACATTTACAAAATACCTAGATAGCAACACCTGGATTATTTTTGACTGAATAACAGGGGACAGTAGCCTAGCCAAGCTGATACATGAAATTGACCATCACAGCCCACATCTCACTTAATGCCAGCACAGCATGGTCTTGTTAGTACAGCTTTGTGATGTGTTGCAATCAGGAAGTGTTTTCTAACTTTGTTCTTTTTTCAAAATTGTTTTGGCTATTCTGGCTTCTTTGCATTTCCACATGAATTTTAGAATCATCTTCTCAACTTCTGCACCCACATTCATTTTACATAAAGATAAATTAAGGACTCCGTAATCTTGAAATCTAATCCATGTGACTTAAGCAAGTGGGCCAAGACCCTCTGCTTTCTCTCTGGAAGATCATTTCACGTATTTATTTTATACAAGCATCAGTGCATTCCACCTGCCAATGCGAAAGAGTGGAAAAAAAAACATCATGGAAATCAATGGATTAATTTGATATCCATTAACTAATTTCAGTTCTCACATACCATAACTTAGTCCTTCTCTCCCTCTCTCTCTCTCTCCCTCTCTCTCTCTCGCTCTCTCTCTCTCTCTCTCTCCCCCTCCCTCCCTGATGGTTAAAGAGAAAAAGTGGCATGTTCCAAATTTTTTCCTTCATGTGATTATTGGTGACAAAACAAATGATATTGTCACTTTCTTCTGGAGGGTGAAATATCCTCTCAAAATCATTTTGTTCGGGTTCCCATGAATTTCTTAAATCTTGACAAAGATCCAAGCCCTGCGAAATGGCTGTGACTGGCAAGATGAATAAATGTGGTTTCTGCCCTTGGGAAGCTTGGGACCAACTATCAAAGCAAACACAGCACAAACACAAAGAAGAAACCAGAGCCAATCCATCTTGCTCTTTGGCCAATGGCCCATTTCTTTATCTAAGTATCAAATATGTATCCCTTGCCCCCATTGACCAGGCCATTTTCTGGTCATGTGATTGACTATTTCTCTTTTAAATTTTTTTTTTAATTTTCTATTACAATTGACTTTTTTTCTCAAAAACAAGCCAAGCTGGTAGGGAGTCGTTGGGAAGTCTTGTGCTCCTTTAGGACAAGAGGGTAAGCAGAAGGCCCCTGATAACTGCAGCCTGGCCCAGGCCCTCCTCCCTACTCAGCCATTCGGTTTTCTAGGAAGGTTGCTCGACTCCCAGGCAACCTGAAATGGTTTGTGAAACAACAGGTATTGTTCATGGCCACTTGCTCAGAAAAATTCTGAATTAGCAGTTGGCGCTTTTGAGGCTTACTCTGAGGGCTCCTCACCTTTGCTGGTCACTGGCTTGAGAGTTCTTGCAAGGAATAGAGCTAAAAGCTCTTAGAAATGGAAGAAATAAGGCTGCATTTTACAGACACGTTCTCTTCCTTCTTTTCTCTTTTTAATTCAATAATCAGATCCCTGGGAAAGAGATATGACACTGGGGCTAGGGGTTGAGAAGTGTCCACTGCTACTCAAAACTGTACCCACAGTTGATGTGGGGCCTGGGGGGGAAAAAAGGTGGTTTTGAGTTTTGTTTGAAGACACTATGTTCCTTATGCCATTGTGAATAAGGAAGTTTTTAAAGGGCCACTGAAAACACAACATTTATAGAACATACCAAAATCTGCTTGACAATGCTCATTAAGATTAAGCACTTTAGTATAAAAGGATGGTTTTTTGATTTTGTTTTTCTCAAAATAAAGGTGGTCTGGGCACAGATGTTGATTATTCTTGAGATTCTCCAACCAATGAGGCAGAACCTGGCCCCCTCCCCTGACCAGGCCAGTTTAAAATCAGCATGAATACTGTGTAATCTAACCAACAGGATTGATCAGGTCAGGTATTAAGGGCTAAATGGATTAAACAAAAGACATTCTCCTTGTAACAAGAAAGAAAAACTTCAAAGGTGGGATTTGCTCTTGTTATGACAAAGAAAGTGTATTTGCAAACTGCCTTGAGGAACACCCCTCTGTGACTTTCAATTTGCTCTCCTCCTCTTCTCTTTTCCCCTTGTCTCCTGGAGCCCTCCTCGGGGTAAGAACTTCAGGTGAAGAGGATCAGATTGAGAATTATTTTATTTTGTTTGTTTTTAAAGACCAGGCACAAGCCTGATCAAATGACACCCATGTCAGGGCACCTCCTAGTTCCCATTGCTCAGCAGTGTAACAGAGGCAGTGAGCAGGTGACACCGGGAGTACTGTTGAGATCCCTCCAGACAGACTGAACTCTCCAATCTCCTGCTTGCATTTGGCATGAAAATCCCAAGAAAAGAAATGCAAACAAAAAGCAGGGTATCCTAACGAGTTAAAGAGACCTACTGGTATACTCTAGGAGAGGGATTACCATACCTCAGTGCATAGACTTACAGTCCTGGCTCAGAACTGGCTTTATTCTTAATACCCTCATGCAATGTTATAGCACATATGTAAACATAGATTATCTACTGGGAGTTCAAAGCATTTTGTATTCTTGGTAAGATATATGTACATATATATTCAAATATATATCTATACTAATAATAACCTGGGGCCATCATGACCTAAAAGACCAGATGTATGACCGGTCACCAGAAAGTGCACGAGGCACCTCTTGGTCCTTCCCCCACAGCCCACAAGGCTGGTGGCAGGCAGGCAGGCAGGGTGGTGGGGAGGTGGGCAGGGCTAAGCAGATGCAGCTACAGATCAGGCCCAGAGAGAGGCCCGGAGAGAGAGGCAGGTCCTGATCAGCAGCCACTGTGGCTGCTGGCAAGGCCTGGAGAAAGACAGAAGCAGGGCCTGATCAGCAGATGCTGTGGAGGCTGTGGATCAGGCCCAGAAATAGGCCCTGAAAGAGAGACAGCTATCAGCAGGGCTGTTCTGGATTTCCCAGAAGAACCAATGGCTGCCTAGGAGCCATTTTGATGCTGACTGTCATAGAAACTCACCAATCAGAAACAAATTTGGGTGAACTGTGAAGGCAGAACCTAAGGTAGGGGCTGAGGAGGGGTTTTAAGGGCAACAACTGTTTGGTGTAAGATGTATGAAAGCAGTTCAATCCTATCTAATAAAGAGGGAATAGGCTAATTGATCCTCATGCTGTCACAAAAATGGCAGCACCCACAGCCAATAAAGAGTGAATATGCTCATTGACTGCACCACCCTCAAAGATGGTAGTGCTCACAGCCAATACAGAGGGAATATGCAACTTGACTGCCCTGCCCTCAAAGATGATGGTGCCCACAGCCAATAAGAAGGGAATATGCTAATTGACTGCCACACCTTCAAAGATGGCAGCACCCACAGTCACAAAATGGTTGGCAAGGAAGGGCAGTTGGGGGCAACCAGGCTGGCAGGGGAGGGAAGTTGGGGGCGACCAGGCTGGTAGGAGAGAGCAGTTGGAGGCGATCAGGATGGTAGGGGAGGGCATTTGGGGGTGTGATAAGGCCTGCAGTGGAGGGCAGTTGGGGGCAACCAGGCTGGCGGAGGGGGGGCAGTTAGGGTCAATCAGGCAGGCAGGCAGAGGCAGTTAGGGGTGATCAGGCAGGCAGGCAGAGGGGTTAGGGGCAATCAAGCAGGCAGACAGGTAAGTGGTTAGGAGACAGTGGTCCCAGATTGCCAGAGGGATGTCTGACTGCCCTGCGGGAATGGGCCTACACTGGCAGTCGGACATCCCCCAAGGGATCCCCAATTGGAGAGGGTGCAGGCTGGCTTGAGGGAACTCCCCACCCCCCGCATGCATGAATTTCGTGCACCTGGCCTCTAGTGTATATATAACCAATGTACTCATCAATTGTTGCACTCAAACATCATTTATTGCCTCTAATAAAGGAAATGACCAGTTAGAGCATAGGTTGCCCACATTTGCCGTCTGTGGCAGTCTGTGTTTGTAGGTCATGCATCTGCGACCATCCAAGCGTCAGCTAAGTGGTCCTGCTGACTTTGACTTGGCTCCATCCCATGTCTAGAGTTAGACTGGCTGCAGGTTGATCTCGGCTGATGTGATGGGTGAGTCAGCCCTTGTCAGGCTGGTCTCCGCACGGCCCCATGGTAGTGGCAAAAGTACAAGGAAGAGCAAACCAATGCACAGCCCCATTTCAAGCCTCTGCTTGGGTCCTGTCTACTGACATTGCATTGACCAAAGCAAGTCACATGGCTGAATTCAGTCTCAAGGTACATGGCAATTCTTAAGCTCTCTTAGACAATCTAACACTAGTTATAACCTTAGTTACATTTCAACTTAATTCACAAGTTTAAATCAATTTCTGAATCATACATCTTAACACTGGAATTACAAAACTGACCCATTACTCTAATAGTATAGATGCTTTTAAATATCACAAATAGGAATATGTATCAAATATGCACAGATTTCTTTTCACTCAAAGATACTGAAATTATACATTTGAGTCTCTTAACATTTACACATTTCATTCTACCTTCCCAAAGTTAAAAGACTTGAGTTATCTCAAACCATGTCGTGGACTGAGATTACTTAATGAGACAGTGATCCCAGGCAGGACAGAGACAGGATTCTTGTCAGCAGTCTGGATGGTAATTCTTCAAATACCTGATTGAAAAATTTTCAGAGTTGAAGCTGGTAGAAGTTTGGACAACTATGAAAGCATCTGGGCTCTGACTTGCAAAGGTGGCTTCAAAGTCTGTTTATCAAACCAAATGATGATGGGCTTCAAATGCTATACAGACTTATTTTCAGAATTATTTGAAGATACCCCTCACTTGAGGACATTCCTGTTTTAGTTATGCCTGAAATCATTTCCAACATGAGGGAACTGTCATTCTGGAAGAAACACACCCATATTATCACTCTGTACCATGGCAAACAAGTGTGTCCTTAGATCATCATTCTAGGATCTATGAGGTGACAGTAATGATGTGTCTTTCAGGGACTGGCAGAGGAACTCACCCCAACAATGTCTTGCATCCAGAATTGGTTCTTCATCATCTAAATTGGACTTAACCCTCGTTAGGTCAAATCTGGTGAGCACTCTTCTGCCCTGTGGGTGAGAGAGAAGACAGCCTAATAGATCTCTCACATCTCTAATTCCTCTGATTGGGCAACCAGTAATGAAATGAGAAAGAAGCTACCTGAATCATTTTTAATCTGAGCCTTTTCTCTGAGGAAAGTTCCCTGAGGAGTTAATATCATGTCGCTAAGTAATTAGATCTTCATTGCTTAGCAAGAATTCTATACCAAAGGCAGGGTAATTCTATTAGAAAATGAAACCACAATATTGTACAGTACTGAGGCTTCTGAATGTGTATTTAATTATCCAGGTAATGTAATTATGCAATCAGTTGTAATCTGATATCAAGAGAAAGTTCTTGGTGTTGTGTTGTGGGGTGTTTTGGTTTTTTTTTTTACAAGGTTTTGTGAAAGGGCCAAGCAATTAATATGACACACTTAATTACTGAAATGTAAATATATCTTTGCAAGAATATTTCACCATCCAAGCATGTACACTGCATTAGCTGCTTAGATCTTTGCCATTACTAATGTATTTGTGGCTTCTTATCTTATGATCTATGGTAATAATTAGCCCCATGATGGAACAAAGACATTAGCACTGTTTTGCAAAGCTCAGTTCTGCACATGGTGCCATAGAACAGAGAAACAACAAGGACTTCAATTCCCTTAAGTGCTCATAATGAAATGTTTTAAAAGTCTATCATGAAAATCTGCTGAAGCATACAATTTCAAATATGTGCCTTACTAGAAAAAGAAGAAAAAAACATATGTAATTAAGCTTGTATATTATAAGATAATATATAATTATATAGATAAATTAAATAAATTTATATATGCAATCATAAATAAGATTCTTGTCTTATAGCCTATAATTCCTTATAAACACAGACTTCAAAAGATTCTTTGAACAGTAGCCTTGATTCTTAAAGCTATTATCTACTCTACTTTACCATAATAGTTATTTTAAAAATTTTTTCAGGCACACCACATAAACAAAGTCCCCTATATGCTTTATTTCACTTTACGTTCTTTAATATTTTAGGTGTTTGCACAATGGTCCCCTGAGAAAGAGCATAGCAGCTTAAAGAAACAGGTAGCGCAGACAAGAACATACATGCCAATACATTCACCTTTTCGTAAGCCTTCCCTTTTCTTTCTTGAACTGAGAAATTTTCCAAAGCCTTCCATTATCACTTTTGAAATTAAGTGAGCTTACTAAAAATGTCATTTCAAGTCAGATATTCTTCTCCGTTGTTTCTCCTTGCTTGTTTATCCCTTTGGCCAATAGCTGTGCAAACGATTTTTCCCCAGCACGGGTAGAAGTTTGATGTGTGGTTGTCATTATTTAACATTGTTTGAAATCTTGTTCCTGGAGGACAACTATTCAAGATGAGTGAACTGGAAGCTTAGGAAGAGCGTGCATCATTTGCTGATGGGGAAGCTGAAGGATGGAGCAGTTCAGTGACCGAGTTGGAACCAGAATGCATCTTCTTTAGAGTCAGGAGAGGAACTTGCTGGCATCATGGCTGGGAATGAATTAGTTTTCTATTGCTATGAAGCAAATGACCACAAACTTAACGGTTTTAAGCTACACAAATTTATTATCTTCTAGTTTCTATTCATTTGGGTGCATCAGGCTGAAATCAAAGTGTCAGCTGAAGCCACAGTTCTTATCAGGGGCCCAAGGTCCTGTTGTGGACATAAACCATTTCCCTGTGGTAATAGGAATGAGGTCTTTGTTTTTCTGCTTCCCTGCTAGCTGTTGGCTGGGGGCCACTCTCAGCTTCTAGAGTTGCTGCTGCAGGTCTTCACCATGTGGCCCCCACAGGCAGCATAATCTGGATGTTTTCTTTCCTCCACACCATCTGGAGTGCACCTCTGTCTTCCTCCTCCTGTGACCAGCCAGAGAAAACTATCTGCTTGTGAGGGGCTCATCTGACTAAATCAGGCCCACTGGAATAATCTCCCTATCTTAAGGTCAATTGATTTGGAACTGCAATTACAGTTTCAAAACCTTTTCAAAATAATGACTATATTAGTGCTTGATTGAATGACTGGGAGAAAGGGCATGTACACCATGGGCTGGGAAATGTGGGGACTATCTTACAGTTCTGCTCCTCCCTCCCCACCCAGAGCACCTATCAGGGCCTCAATCTTTTCTTTTTTTAAAATATATATTTTATTGGTTTTTTACAGAGAGGAAGGGAGAGAGATAGAGAGTTAGAAACACTGATGAGAAATAAACATCGATCAGCTGCCTTCTGCACACCTCCCACTGGGGATGTGGCCACAACCAAGGTACATGCCCTTCACCAGAATTGAACCTGGGACCCTTGAGTCTGCAGGCCAATGCTCTATCCACTGAGCCAAACCAGTTAGGGCCCCAATCTTTTCTTGGATATTGCTGTGGCACCTGAAACTTCCTCATGAGAGTCATTCCTTTGGGCTTAAGTTTTATATTTCCAAGACTATCTTGTAAAATAAAAGCGAATACTCCCTCAACTTCTGTAATACCATTGTTGAGCCCCTGCTATTTGCCAGGTACTTTCTATTATCCTATTCTTCTCAGCAATCCTGTGAGAACAGTGTAATTATCCCCATTTTATAAATGGGGAAACTGAGGATCAGTGAGATAAAAATATGGGCAGTCACACCACTGTTTATGGATGGGGTTGATGCTCAAATTCATGGCTGACACCAAACTGATTTTTTTCTCACCATAATACTCCACCTCTCTGTCAGCCAGAGTTCTGATGGCAAACAAATATCACACTCACGGAGGTGCAGTCAAAAAGAGCATAGTTAGGAGATGCCTCATTGAGGTATGGGTAGGGTTAATAGGATTGACAAGAGCAGGGAGCATGCATGAGCCCTGGAGCATGTGTGGCCAGGAGACCGAAGCCAGGAATCCACTTTGCCTAGTGCCATCAGCCTCTCAGAGTGTGTGCACATTCCCACCTCAAGTAAGAGAGGTGTTTAAAATGTGTGTTTTTGTACATCCTGGCTCCTAGACCAAACCAACAACTTCATCTGGTGCTCAACCAAGGATATAGCAATTCCTGTCCCAATACTAATGAAGAGACTAGCTGATCTTATTCAGAAAGAAGTACATTGGAATCTATAGACTTTAAGAGCTCAATCCCTATGTACAATATGATTCTACCATAGCAATTGCACATATTCTGCAAAGAGAGGGCATCCCTACATTGAATGGAATGAAATATTGTCAACCATTTCTGTTCCTTCAACATTACATCAATATTTATTAAGTGCCTTCCATGCATCAGAACTTCATGAACAAGACATGTGCCACTTCTAAAGGGCTGAAGCCATTTGGGTCCAGGCAGTCTGGTTTTATGTCCCGTGTCTCCCTTCTCCCTGTCTGGCACCTTCCCTAGTCATGCTTCCCCTTCAGAATCTAGTGATTCATGCTTTTAATTCCTGCTTGATAGCTGTCACTAGCAGAAGCACAGATCATTTCATTGCCTCTCTTGGGAGTATTTACCTCCTGTCTGCCAGCAGGGAGGCAGGCTTCCCAGGTCAAGGAAACTTCCCCATGACTCCTCAGATCCAACGGTATCTGCAGCTCCCCACCGGCCTGCACACAAGTCGTGGTCTGCTAAACAAAGTCTTAAGTGTTTCCAAAAAAGGGCCAAAATTAACTCAAATAGACCTAAAGCGTATCTTGCCTGAGCAGCGAAGAAGAGGAAGCAGGCCTCATCTCTCCTCCTCCGAGAGGCCATAATGCTTTCAGGCCTTAAAGAATGTCCCAATTTATACAGTTCACCACTACTACAGCATTAAGCCTGAATGGCATTTGGCAGCAGATAAAGTCTCTCTGTCACATAGTGAAGGGACTGTGTAGCCCAATCGTTTTTAGAATTACATTTAAAACCTGGAAATCAAATGATATGTCCAGATAACTTCTATGGTAAACCCCTAACCAGTTATGCTTCAGGTTAAGCCTCTACATTTCTAAACAACATGCCTTTATTCTCTCCAGGCCAATACTCGGACCTTCCTACAGGCAATATCAAGTAGCAAGAGGCTGAATGTACCTTCTGTGAGAGCATTAAAGGATAAGGGCCAAGAGGCAGGGCCTCTCCACTGAGCAAATCTCCATTTTTGATATATCTCCTCAACACACACACATCAAACAGCCGCGTTCCTCTCGGTTTCTTGAGTCATTGTTTAATCTCTAAAATTAAAACAAGTAAACAAAAAAAATCCACTACGCCATAAAAATAGAACTCTTGGTTTTCTGAATCCTTTCCTCCATCTCTCACTTGCCCAAATCTCTCCTGGTCATTGAATGGTGTCCCCTTGCAGTATCTTGTTTCACAAAATCTCAAAGTATCAGCACACCAGAAAAATGGACAGACTCTATTGGTGGCTCTTAGGGGCAAGAAAATAATCCAATCCTGACAACAGAGATAGAAAGAGGACAAAACTTGTTTGTGTTATTTAATCCTCATTTTATCACTGAGAAAATTAAGGCCTACAAGGGAATGCAATGTCTTAAGGAAGCTTGAGAACATGGCCATGATGTTGACAGGGCCTGTGCTAGTGTCTGTCCTTTGTGAATGAATCCCATTTCCTCTGGACATCCTTCTGGCCTTCCCTTCTGCCTCCCACAGAGGAATCTTTTCCATTAGGCCCATGTGCTCACAGTCACACGGGGCACCAGAGGAGCCTGTAAGCACTGGCATCGGTTTCTCCGAGCTGTGGGATCAGCGTCCATTTAAGATCAGACAGAGCTCATAAATGAGTTGCTAAGATTTTCTGCCGCACATGCTCCCCCAGAGCACTCTCTGATACAGAGAGGGGGAAGGCGAGGCTCTGACACTGAGCATGTTTCAGACTATCAGCGCAGGGACGTGGCATCTGTGGACGTCCACCAGGCATCATTTTATTACTTTACAAGTCAGAAGGGTTCTTTTTTCCCTTAGGGGGGAAAATGTTTCAGTAGATTCTCTAGCTAGAAGAGTCATTTAAATATTACTGGTCACGTCACATTGTAGTTGTTTGGAAATAATTATATCCATATCACAGACAGTAAATAATAGATGCGCATTCACTAACGTTTTATTCATGTTCTGTTTTAATGTGGCAAACTTAGAAGTCATTTAATCTCCCGGTAAATTAAAGTGGTGGGGGGTTCTCCACACAGAAGACTGTGAGTTATTAATTCCGGGCAGTCTTCATCTTGTACAATTAGTCACTGTTTGCAGCTGGAAATGTTTTATTAATTTTCCATAGCAGTTGATTTTCCACAGTTTTCTCAGTTTAAATTAAGCAGTAAGAGCTGCTGTTTCTTCTTAAATAAATTTTCTTTCCACAAAAATACATGCCTCTGGCTATGTCAATTTTCCCATTTGATTAAAGTGCCAGCAGGCAATTAATAACTTAATGCATTTTAAAGTACTTTTGGAAAAAGTAATTTGAATAGCCAAACTTGTGCATTTAAATTGATTGTTGCAGAAGATTTAATGGGCAATTGAAAATCCTAGAACCTTGGAAAGGACAAATGCAGCCCAGCAACCATGTCTGGGGGACTATAGGTTGGTCGCCATAAAAGGCCCACAGTTGGCACTCACACTTTGTGTGTTGGGGAGCAAGGGGGGGGCAGATGACTACCACATTTTAGGAGGTTGAAGGAAGAAAGGCAACCTCAAAATGGTCTTCATGGGGGTATATAGAAGACTCTAGGCTACAATGGTGTGGTCTGAGTGGGAAAGCCATTTAAAAAGTAAGACAACATGGATAAATCTCACAGACATTATGCTAAGTGAAAGAAGCCAGGTACAAAAGGACAAATCTTACATGATTCCATTTATGAGATGCCCAGAGTAGTCAAATGCATGGAGACAGAGGGTGGAATAGTGGTTGCTAGGAGTTTGGGGAGGGGAGAATGGGAAGTTAGCATTTAATGAATGCAGACTTTCTGTTGGGGTGATGAAAAAGTTCTCAAGTTAGACAGTGGTGTTGGTTGTGCAACATAATACTTAGGTTCAAAGGAGTTAAAAGGGTAAATTTGATTATATCCTATATAATAAAGAGGGAATATGCAAATCGACCATCACTCTGCCACAAAGATGGCTGCACCCACAGCTGAGGCTGAGTTGCCATAATAAGCCTTAAGGAGCAATCAGCAGGGACCTGAGGCTGTATGCCCCCCTCCCCCTGGGGCTTGACAGGGGACCTCAGGCTATGCCCCGGCGCCAGGCCAGAGGAACTCAGGCTGTGCCCCCTGCCCTGGTCCCAGGCCAGGGCACCTCAGGCCATGCCCCCCACCCCAGCACCGGGCCAGGGGACCTGAGGCTGTGCCCCTCACACAGTGGGACTTGACGAGAGACCTCAAGGTGCACACCCCACCCTGGCACCAGGTTGGGGGACCTCAGGCTGCATCCCCCACCTTGGTGCCAGGCCAGGGGACCCGAGGCTGCACTCTCCCACCTGGTGGGGCTTGACAAGGGTGGGACCGGCTGGGTCTGGATCTAGCCCAATGAGGGGGGGGCCAGCCAGGTCTGGGTCTCACGTGATTTTGAGGCACATGTGGGTGGGTGGGGACTTGACTCTGAGTCCCATGGTGCACCCCAGACTGTGACAGGAGGACGATTTTCATATACTTTTTTCTAATTTTCTTTCATCTCTGACACTTCTATTATAGAGAAAGGGCAAGTAGCAATATTAACATATTTCCTCTAATTAATCCCCTTTTAATGTGTACAAATTTCATGCACAGGGCCACTAGTATAATATAAATATATAATCACATTTTAAAAAAAGAAATGTAGCCTTTTCCCATGTTCAAGATGGGGAGGCAAGGATGTGCAAACTTTTGTATTTTCCTGGGTCTTTCAGGAAGAATCATGACCAATTACACTGACAACACAGGAGTCAAAATTCTGTATGTTATCTGTGAAGTGGATCAAGGAGTGGCTCGAAAGACCTCCCTGAACTACCGTGGGCGACATGATGATGGCCATAGTCAAGAAAACAAACCAGAGTTTGGAAAAAAGGCACATCAAGCGAACTCAACCGCAAAGGTCGTCTTAAAGAAACACTGCATTTCTTTATTTTGACCGTTGCGTGGGGGTCATGGTAAATAGTAAACAACAAAGGTGAGATGAAAGGTTCTGCAATCGCCAGTTGCAAAGATTTTCTGCAGACTTGTGTCCAAAGCTGAGGCATGGCATCATTTTCCAATGTGTTTGTTTAAAAACACCTCTCTCCATTAAAAAATTTGCTGTCCTACTCCTGAAAAAAAGAAAGAAAGAAAGAAAGAAAGAAAGAAAGAAAGAAAGAAAGAAAGAAAGAAAGAAAGAAAATGAAAGAAAGAAAGAAAATGAAAGAAAGAAAAAACATAATGATGACATTCAGAGCTAGTGGGTATGTATGTACATACATATGTATGTATGTATGTACGTATTTTAAAGAAAAAATGCTCCAGTGTTATCCATAGTGAAATCTGAGCTCCCACTGGTGAGCTTTATGCCTCCTGAGGTTTGGTTAGGATTGTTCCCAAACCTGTTTACACCAGGCTATTTTAATTACGCAATTTAATTAAATATTATGTAAGGCAATGAAATGTGAGCTTACAAAGAGTTGTTTCTATGAAAACCCAGTTGAATGCCTTAGTAAAACTTGATGAAACTGAGCCCTAAAAAAAAATATATTGCAGATGTACTCGGTGTGGACAAAGTCGAATGAGAACCGGGGGAGAAATCCTAAAAATAAAAAAGCATTCTGAACTGAGGTTGCTTGACAGATGCTTTTACATTTTTACTTCACTTGATAAAAACTGAAACTGGAAACCATGGATGAGGCACTCTGGGCTCGGACACAACATCAATTGCATTGGATAAAATAACATTTGCTGAATTTCAAGCATCCAAAGCAGGGAGCCAGTAATCATTTTTATGGCAAAGCCAATGGACTGGTAGTAGCTGCCTAGTGCTGTGTTGTGAGGTACCCTGAAGTTACATCTGGACTTAGCACGCATGCGAAGAATACATTTTTTTCCATGAGTGTGAAAGGGAAACAATAAAAAAGGTGCCACATATTCACCAGGACTGATCTAGAAAAAAGATAAACACAAATAAAAAAACAAACATTCTAACTGCTGGTTATTATTTTTTAACTCTTTCCCAGATATAAGCTCCAGTCTTCTTTTATTCCCACAAAATGGCATGAGTCATCCAGTGCACCCTTCTTGTTTCAACCCTAGCACCAGGTCCTCATGGTCACAATGAGATACCCTTTGCCTTGTAGAGAAATCAACTAGGTCCCACGGGTCCTGCTGATCTCCCCTAAGACTCTTCCCCTGAACAGTAGGATCCTCTTCACTAATTGTCTTTCTAAAGAAATGCCAACAACATTGCCAATTGTGTTGGATTTCTATTGAAAAGCCTATTCTTAGGGGTTAGCCAACTTACACTTCAATCATCCACCTGCTTGAAGAAACTATAAAGGGCTTTTTAAAAAATGCATTGTGGAATGACATCTTGTGTCTAGGAGATGGCGTTGGATTATTTTCCTAACTGGAGGCCCAGTGCATGAAATTTGTGTACTTGGGGAGTGTCTCTCAGCCCTGTCACAATCCAGGAGCCCTTGGGGGATGTCCAACTGTTGGCTTAGGCCTGCTCCCCACCTAAGCCATCAGTCGGACATCCTTAGTGCTGCTTTTGGAGGCGGGAGAAGCTCCCGCTACCACCACTGTGCTTACCAGCCAGGCTCATGAGCCTGGTTTCTGGCTGAGTAGCACTCCCCCTGTGAGAGTGCACTGACCACCAGGGAGAAGCTCCTACATTAAGCGTCTGCCCCCTGGTGGTCAGTGCATGTCATAGTGACATGATTGTTGTTCCTCTGTTCAGTTGATTTGTATATTAACCTTTTATTATATAGGATACTGAGCTGGTGTGTTCCTGACAGCCCTAACGTATATTATGAATCATGGGCATGGTTTCAGGAGAGAAAGGAATGGTGATTTATGTTGTGTCAGCATTTCACACACCTGAAAGTGTGATGTGCACCAGCTGAGAGCTTCAGTTCACTTAGTGCAAGAAAAAAGGGCAGGTGGATTGCATTGATGCAAAAGTATTGAGATGTTTAATGCTAGCAGCAGCTATTGCTGAGACCCAGAGGTCAGTTTGATGTTTGCCATGTTGATTATTAAGCATCAGGATATCAGAATGGGTTCCTCTTCTGGAGATCTGCTGATAGGAGGAAGGAGAATTTTAAACTGACAAGTCATTTCCCCTTTCAGAAACATTTTATTTAGGCTGCAAGAAGCCACCACCTTCCAATACTGTCACAAGAGTGCACCAAGGAACTCGGAAAGCTGTTGGACCTGGGGCATTAGCAAGGCTGACGCTAAGCTAAGCACCTCATCTGTTGAGATAGTGTTGGCTCAAGGCAATTCCTTAACCTGATAATCCTTTTACTCTTTACCAGACTTTACCTTTGATATGCCTGTATGCACTGCTAAAGGGAAAATGTGTATTCAAGTAAATAAATAGCAGACCAGGCCAGAAGTCGTGTGTCTCTTCAAGAAAGAGGCTCCACCTGGCCCCCAATGACTCTAAATTTCTATCTCTTGTATAGCATTTTCATTTGTATGTCGGCCACTCCTTCAATCCTGAACCCCCACCACAAGAGTTGCGGAATTAGGCTTTTCTTCATGTTTACATGTTTCTTCTTTAACCATCAAATTCAGTTATGTTTCATTGATTTAGGGGTAAAAGAGGGCCTCTTAGATAGAAACTTGTTGATACACTGAGGTATAAGTTCTAAGTCTCTGAGAAAATCTGTCTCAGCTTTCCTCATCTAAAAAGATTTGTGTGCTTAATTGATAATAATGACCATAATAAGCTTTAAAAAGCAGATGCATATATTAAAATTAACTTTGGCTGCATGTAAATAGGATAACAACAACAAACCAAATAAACAAAAATCAAACAAAGGCTTAAATAAGATAAAAGTGTCTTTCTTTTTCACCTAAAAGAAGTCAAAGGAAGGCAACTGAGTGCTGGCATAGCAGCTCCATGGTCAAGGAAGAGGCATTCATTCTCTAGATGGACACTCTACCATCTTTGTGTGCCATCTCATGTTCCAGAATGGCTACTCAAGTCCTAGCCATGCTGTGCACCTTCCAAGCAGAAGGAAGATCAAAGAATAGTATACCTCCTCCCATGAAAAAAAAATTAATCTAGATACAGTTCTTACACCCAATCAAAAAATTAACTCAAAATGGATCACATATCTAAACAGAAAATAGAGAACTATAGAAGATAGCATAAGAGAAAACCTATATGACTTTGGGTATGGTGATGCCTTTTTACATAAAATACCATGATCCATGAAAGAAATAAGCTGGACATTATTAAAGCTAAAGACCTCTGCTCTGTAAAAGACAATATCAAGAGAATGAAAAGATAAGCCACCACAAAGTAGGAGGAAATATTTGCAAAAGACCAATCTGATAAAGGACTGTTATCCAAAATATACAAAGAACTCTTAAAACTTAATAAGAAAAAAATCTAATTTTAAAAATAGGCAAAAACCTTAACAGAAATGTCATCAAAGAAGAAATACTGATGGTATAAGCATGTGAAAATATGCTCCACATCATATGTCATTAGGGAAATGTAAACTAATACAATGAGATGCCACTGCACATCTATTAGAATGGCCAAAATCCAGAACACTGACAACACCAAATGCTAGCAAGGATGTGAGGCATCAAGAACTCTTCCTTATTGCTGGTGGAAATGCAAAATAATAAAGCAACTTTGGAAGAGTTTTTACAAAATTAAATATATTATTAACATACAACCCAGCAGTTTTTTTGCTATAATTTTGTTATAGAGTGCTAAATGCTGCTCTCACCACTATCACCCCCCCACCACCACCACCACCACCAGATGTGAAATGTTCCATCTTTTTCCAAGAAACAAGTTTATAACCCTCTGGCAAGTTTATCTTATTCTTCTTCCTAGGGGAGTCCCAAACTATCTCATACCCTTCTACTCCATCTTCAGAAAATTTCTAGACCAAGAATCAACCCATCATTCAACACTAAAACAGAAAGAATGCAAATTTTTAAGTATTTTTTGAAAAAAGTTTAGAACTAAAGTCACAATAATCGATAATATGTAGAATTTAATAAGGTTACCATTTCTGCCATTTTTGGAGTGTATTTGGTAGGGTGTTTTCTTTTTTTTCTTTTTTCCCTCCTTCCGCCCTTCCTTCCTTTCGTCATCACAAAAGGATTCAGAGTTGGTGAATAATTGCTGACAAATGCAAAAGCTCTAAGCCTCTGGAACTTTGCTTGCCGATATAGAATGCTCCATGCTTTGGGCAACAGGACACTCCTGTCTGCTGCAGGCTCTGGCATCAGGCATCCTCCAACGCTCAGGTCCTTACCCCAGTGCCAGCCAAGAGTGCTTCAGGACAGCACCTCCTCTCTGACTTTCCTCTGCATTTTTTCTTCTGCATTGTGCCCCTGCCAGTTCCCCCTGAGCTCACTTGCACTGATTCCTGAAATCATCAATATACAACCTTTTTTTCTTTACTGCTTCAATATTAAGCCTGCGTAACTTCTGAAAAGTTAAATGGAAAAGGTGAGTTAATAGGCTATTGGATATATAATGTTCTTTATTCTTGGTTGAGGGAGAGAGAATTCTAAGTAAAAATTTTAAATCCTTTCAATGAGTATCTCAAAGCAATGAAAAGGAGGAAAAAGAAAAAGGCAAACTCAATAGAGAGCATTGAAAACTATTTAAGCTTAAATAACAAATAAGTTATTCTATAAAATCATACGAAGTACTAGAAAGGATTCTATAGAGTCAATTTGTTTCCCCATGTAGCAGCTGAAGAGATAAACAAAAATGTTGAATTCTATATTAGAGAATTAATATTAATTTTGGGGTGGCATTAAATACCTGAAGATGATGAATCATTACCACAAATGGATTGGCAAAGAGGTTTAAACAATTTTTAGTGACACAAAAAGTTAATAAAATGAAAACATTGGGGTGTGCACAAATGATAAGCTTCTCCCCGACTTCTGCCGAAAAATGAACACTTTCCAATAGTTACAGAGACCACTAAGCACAGTGGTTAAACCAGACTCTGGAGCCAGGCTGCCCAAGTTTGAATTGCAATCCTGTCATTCTGAGATAAACATCTTTGGGTACATCAACTAAATGCTCTGCCTTGGTTTACTCATCTGTAAAATAGGGACAATAGGAGAGCCATTCATGTGAGTGCTTAGAGTGAGGGCCAGCACACAGGACGCTGTATCAGCTATTTCTATTTGCTACACATGCATTCTTGGTTTGTTGGGTAGCACCGTCTTTGGGGACTGTGAGCTCTGGAGGAAATGCATCTGTCAGCATGCTGGATGCCTTGGTCTTCACAGAAGGATGCTCACATCCCATGGTTCCTCATTCTTTAAAAAATGTTTTTGTTAATTGACCTCAAATAGGAAAGGAGAGGGAGAGAGAGATAGAAACATCAATGGTGGAAGAGAATCATTGATTGGCTGCCTCCTGCACACCCCACACCAGGGATTGAGCCCACAACCTGGGCATATGTCCCGACTGGGAATTGAACCATAACCTCCTGGTTCCTAGGTCCACACTCAACCATGGAGCCATGCCAGCTGGGCAGTCCCTCATTCTTGGAGTGTAGGGAGGGGAGTGTCTTCCCATCTCACTCCCACTGCTCAGGGTGCTCCTATCTGTGGTAAGGGGCCCAGGGGTCACCTGTTCTATCCTCAGGACTTCACTCAACAAATATTGATTGAGTACCTGCTATGTGCCCAGTGAGGTGTTAGTAATACTGAGATTGGTAGGCACTACTTGCTCTGGAGACCATGTGAGACATAGTGAGAAGCAAACATATAGACATGGCACAAAACATACACCATGAGAGCCACAGGATGCATCAACCAGGCTTTGGAAGGATTAGGAAAGATTTTATCCAGAAGGGGTCACTTAATTGAATGTTGAAGGCTTGATGGGATTCTCCAGGTAAATAAGAGCAGATGAGGCAGAAGAAACCAAGCACCAAAGTGCCAATTGGGGAATAGCAGGTCATGTTCTATGGATCTTACCCTGGTCTTGGGTTAACCCTCCGGCAAGGCTGTGACTAGCCCCTATGGGCTCTTCCCAGTGAAGAGGACAGAGTTCTCTAGATGAGTGGCGAATAGGTTGGATCGGCCCCTACTGCCCCTGGGCTGGGTGCCCTGTGTTGTGGTCCTGCACTCTGGCTCTCATCACTCTTTGGTATACCAACTGTTTTTCTCCTCAAGTCAAGGACTGCATGTGCTTTTTCTATATATATCCTCTGGGCTAGCATATCAAATTGAGGTTCTCAGACTTCATCAGAATCACAGGGGGAACATTTTTTAAATGCAGCTCTCTTTGCACACCCAGCTCTGCTGAATCAAAGTTCTGGGGTGAGCACTGGAAATCTTCACTTTTAATCAGATAAATTGGCAGGGCAGAAGCAGACTTTTAAAACACATTCCCCAGGTAACGCTGATGTGTATTATACTAGAAGAAACCATTGCCAAAGATCTAGAAAAGAGTAGAGTATCACTTATTAAAATTTTTATTTGAGTAAGTAGATATCTAGGAAGGGAATGGAAAGTCACTGGGTTTGACAATGGACAGCTACTTCCATCAAAAGGAGCACTGACATCCTGGGATGGGGAGGGAAGGGGTACAATGATGTGGGCCATTCTGAATCTTCCGCTCCCCAATACAGCCTCTCGGGAGAATCCTTGACTCAGAGCCCTCCTCTGCCCCTTCCCCCGGCTTTTCTTGTCCTCATTTTCCACAAGGCAAATTTTTCCCAATTGCTTCTCTAGGAAGGGCTAGTTACCCTTGTAGGCCCAGTGAGTACAGAGCTGGCATCCCTACAAGCTCACGGTTTGTTGTGGTTTGCTACACTCTGGTTTTGCATGCTGAAACATTTTTCCTTCAGACCTCTGCAGACCAGCTGATGAAGCAGCCAAAATTTTCAATAGGTAATAACAGACAAATGTACCCAAAATGCCAGGTAAATAGATCCAGATGAATATAGTGCAAACTCCAGGTAAGAGCCATGTAAGCACAGTCCGTCCAAAGCCATGGGGTTCAGCCTTGGCTGCACACAGAAATCCTCTGGGGAGTTTTTAAGAGTCCTCCTGCCTGGTTCCATGTGAAGAGATTCTGAGATATGGGTCTGGGTGCAGCCTGGGCATTGGGGATTTTTTTTTTATAGATCCTGTGGGAATTCTGATGTGCCATCAGAGTGGAGAATGGCTGATCTAGAGATGCAATTCACTGAGAAGTTCTAATGGTAATCTTCAAACATCCTGACAAATCAGTCTGTGGAAGGCTAGTTACAGCAGGAGGGCATCAAACCATATCATCAGGGCCCAGAGCTGGATTCAAGGGTGGCTCAGCAAAACAGGTGCTCAAAACTCCATTGTAGCATCTCCAGAACTGGAAGGAGATGGAGAAAACTACACTTACAAGAGCACTTTTCAGGCTGGAAAGAATTCTTTGATAAATTACTTGAAGTTTAAAAATGATCAAAACCCCAAAGGGGCTAGGAGGAGCATTTGAGGGTTTCCTAACTAAGCAGAATGAGCTCGGTTAACCACAGTTTTGTTCTGCTGGGTGGGAATTAAGAGATTGTGCAGTCAAGGCTGAATTGTTGACACCAGCAGTTGGTGTTCTCCAACCCTCCCACCATAAGCTTTCAGCCTTTTCTACACATTGAACCTAAGTGTAAAGAATATCAGTTTGAAAGGAATCCAAGTTAAGTCATCTTGTCTCAGTCTGGACCTGTCCATCTGCTCCTCTACCTCTCCTGGCCCAGGCCCCCTGCAAAGACAGACATCCAGCCCATACTGCCAGTGATAATGAAGTGGAAGCTCAGAAGTATGTGTTCTCAAGCAGCATTTTTATTACAACGATTGTAACATCTGTAGCCAGTTTAGGTTAGATTTTTAAAATTGTGCGGCTGTTAAATTTTTTCTCGACATGTTTCCTATTTTTAAAATTCCTTACTAATGCTGATATGTAATATGCATTTTAAAAAATGTTTAAGTCAATGCTTACTTAACCTTTCTCAAGAGATACATAAGTGAAAGGGTAAGTTATCTGACAAGGGGTCTTTAGCAGAAAGGAGCATCTTTCTGGCAATTAATCAGATGACAAGGCAATAAACAGCTAGAATCTCCAGTGAAGAGCCAAAGTTCTCCTAACTGCTATCTGAAGTAGGCCTGGTGCCTGGTGCCTGGTGCAACCACACAACTTATTGCAAGTTCAATATCATGACTCAATTTGCTTGGGGTGCTGCCAAAGTGGTTTCTCTCCTCTCTAGGAGTTTATAACCCTGATGGAGAGAAGGTACATTTTCCCATACAGTACTAAGCAGTTATATAGCAAACTATATCACTAGCACAGATTACAGAACATATACCTATATTTTAACTCAGTTATCTCATTGGCAAATGGGATAATTAACCACAGGATTATTGCTAAGTGAAATAACTATATGTCATTGTGATAGGGAAAATGAGACATTTTCAGGGGGCTAGAAATATGAATCTGTGCCAGTAACCTAATGCACATTCTTATTAGCCTGTAGTCTAGTCACTGCCCCTTCTTTAATTATCTGGTCTTGCAAGACTTATTTATCTAAGTACTCCTCCCATTTTAGAGAGGCCATAAACCATGAACAATACACAACCCCCAGATGGAGTTATCAGCACTGGTGCCAGGCTAGGCCTTTAGATGTGGTCTCATGGCTCCCAACCCAACACACAGGGCTTTTTGCAAAGCCCGCAAAAGGTCCAGAAGTCGCATCCCATATTTGGGGGACAAAGAAACCAAAGGGTATAAAGGGAAAGCTTCCTTCATATTGGTTTGCTGAGGATTTGGAGAGAAACAATCTCCCCTGAGTCACTGTACCGGTACTTGTAAAACATCTGAAAATAAATGGGTTTTTCCTGTTCCTCCAATTACTCCTGTATGTTCTTCAATCACCTGGTAAATTCTGTAACAATTGAAATGAAATGTTTAAGCACCTGAGCATAATTCTTTTCCATATGTTAATCAACAGGAGACAGAATTTAAATATCACCAGTTCTAGTATCGTCATGTTAAAGGTAATGAAAGTGAGCCCTAGAGAGGTTAAATGAATTGCCCAAAGTCACACAGCTACAGATAGATAGGCTGAGCTAACAACTAAAGGAAGGGATTGTTATTTTTCTTTGGATTTCTCATAAAGCGATTGCCAAGGCTCTTCAAAATTCCACATTGTCCTCCAAAATGAGTGCCCCAGAACACCACCTGAGGTCACTTAAATGACAAAACGCTAGTCCCTCACCTAGGTTTAAAGCCACATTCATCTGTTTTCAGTTGAGAAAGCTCCTAATGGCTCTTACCATGCCTTTCCCAGTTGAAGTACAGAACCAAAACATTTGCAGCCTGAGGATTCTCTCCCACTGCTTGTAGATCAAACACAAACAGAAACAGTGGGAGGCCAGGCCATCTCTAACTGAGAAAATCAATATCAATGAAACAGACAAAATCCCAAAATCTCAAAATAATGAAAACAAAGATATCCAAGTAATAAAATCTGCTAGAACCACAAAGACAACACAACTCCGATCTCAGCTGCTCGAAGAAAGTGTCCATTAACAAGGGATTAACACAAGGGAAGTACACAACCAGTCAATAGGGAATGAAAACATTTCACACAGTCCAGTTGCATTTGAGCCCACCCTAGGATTACGGATGTGGGTGTGTTGAAATGCTGTGGTTCTGACTGGAGAGAGACTCTCCAGAAACCTTCAGCCAGATAGATGCCATATTAAAGAAACACCCCCAACTGCTATTTGTTGGACTGAAAATTTGGAACTGAGAGGCCAGAAGATGAGGCAAAGCACTGATTGACTGCTCTTTGTTAGCTTTATCTGTTGTAATTTTCAAATTAAAATTTGAAAGAAAGCCTTGGAAAGAATGTCTCAATCACAGTAGTATCTTTTAAAATATGCATGTTAGTTAAAGTTCCCAAATATAAGAGCTTTAAGGGGGGGGGGGGGGGAGGGGAGGCCAAACAAAACAAAACAAACAAATAAAATACCCCAAAAAACTGGAATAAAATTTTATTAGCTTATCATAAAATGAGTAAAATGCCATTTCCTTGTCCCATGTGAAGACGATGTGGCCATATTTCAAAATAAAATCATATTTTGGATGAAATTGGAGGCAAATATAGAAAATATAGTTGATCAGTGGGCATAAATTAATACAATAATTATCTAATCTAATAAAAGAGTAATATGCAAATTGACCCCCACTCCATTACACCTCAGCCATGCCCACCATTCAAGCCACACCCACCAGCCAATGAGAGAGGCTATATGCAAATTAACCCAGATGGCAGCTGGCAGCCATGGAACTGGAATAAGCAGGAGGTTTGCCCCAGCGATGCAGGAAGCTAAAGTTCCTGTCTGCCAGGCCGGCTGTGGCAACAAAGTTTCCACAACAAAGTTTCAATTATAGAAGGTAAATAAACCCCAGAGACCTGCTTCCAGCTTTGGGCTCAAGGAAGTGCTGGGAGTCAGGGGCAACCTGACCTGAGCTCCAGTTAAAGCAACGAAGTTTAAACTTTAGAAGTTAAATAAATTCCAGATACCAGCTTCCAGCCTCGCTGCAAACAACCATCAGCCACTCATCCAGGCTGGCCAGGTACCCCAGCAGGGACCCCCTGCCTGGAGGGGATGTGGCCAGCCTGCAAACAACCATCAGCCCCTCACCCAGGCTGGCCCAGAAGGGACCCCCTCCCTGAAGGGGCTGTGGCCAGCATCCAAACAGCCATCAGCCCCTAACTAGGGCCAGCTAGGTACCCTAGCAGGGACCCCCTCCCTGAAGGGGCTGTGGCCAGCATGCAAACAGCCATCAGCCTCTCACCCAGGCTGGCCAGGTACCCCAGCAGGACCCCCCTCCCTGAAGGAGATGTGGCCAGCCTGAAAACGGCCCTCAGCCCCTCATCCAGGCTGGCCAGGCACCCCAGCAGGGACCCCCTCCCTGAAGGGGATATGGCCAACCTGAAAATGGCCCTCAACCCTTCACCCAGCCTGGCCAGACACCCCAAGGGAGGATACCCACCTTGAAGGGACTGTGGCCAGCCTGCAAACAGCCATCAGCCACTCACCTAGGCTGGCCAGGCACCCCAGTGGGACCCCAACCCTGATCGGGGACACCCATGAAGACATACCAGCCAGCCCCCAACTGTGCACCAGGTCTCTATCTTAACTAATAAAAGCACAATATTGAAATTAACCATTTCTCCGGGATGGGGTAAGCCACGCCCACCAGCCAATCAGAGCTGCTGTATGCAAATTAGCCCAGCCAAGATGGTGGAGGCCGCAGCCCCGGTGTGCGGCTTCTCTGGGGCTGTGGCCTGCGCCATCTTAGAAGCCTCCGTCCTGGGAAAGCATCCGGTGCCTTGGGCCTGTGGATGCCTTCCCTGCGGGAGCCTGAGTGGGGGGTGTGCGGGGACCAGGCGGCCGGACCCCGAGGCGCCCGCCCGGGAGGCCATGGGGTGGCCAGCGCCACCCTACCACCGGCTTCCGGGACAGGAGCCTTCCGGGGGGTGGGGACCAGACGGCCAGATCCCCGAGGCGCCCGCCCGGGAGGCCATACGGTGGCCAGTGCCACCCCACCATCGGCTTCCCAGGCAGGTGGCCCGTAGGGTCAGTGGGAGCTGTGACCGGCCTGAAAACTGCCCTCAGCCCCTCACCCAGGCTTGCCACACCCCTTGGGGTGAGGGTCTCCACTGGGGAGCTTGGCCAGCTTGCAAACAGACATTGGCCCCTCACCCAGGCTGGCCAGGCACACCAGCAGGTGGACATCCCCAGAGGGGTCCCAGACTGGGAGAGGGCACAGGCCGGGCTGAGGGACCCCCCCCACCCAGTGCACAAATTTTTGTGCACCGGGCCCCTAGTCTATATAATAAAAGGGTAATATGCAAATTGACCCTAACAGCAGAACCACGGGAATGACAGGTCACTGTGACACACACTGACCACCATGGAGCAGACGCTCAATGCAGGAGCTGCCCCCTGGTGGTCAGTGCACTCCTACAGTGGGAGCTCTGCTCAGCCACAAGCCAAGCTGCCAGCTGCCAGCATAGCAGTGGTGGTGGGAGCCTCTCCTGCTTCCTGAGCAGAGCTAAGGATGTCTGACTACAGCTTAGGCCTGCTTCCCGCTGGCAAGTGGACATCCCCTGAGGACCTCCGGGCTGCCAGAGGGATGTCTATCCCCAGGGGATCGGGCCTAAGCCAGCAGATGGACATCTCCTGAGGGGACCCAGATTGCTAGAGGGCACAGGCTGGGCTGAGTGCACAAATTTTTGTGCACCGGGCCTCTAGTACTCATATAATGGCAGTGATATTCCTAGTTAATAGCCAAGCAGCCCAGAGAGTTGAATTAAAGGTATGCTATTTATATGATAAAACTTAAAAAGTAAAACTTTCTTTTTGCTTATTTTATTTGTAGTTATAACTACGTCCATTTGATCAGCATATGTGTAACCAAGTGCAATGGTTTCAGATAAAGTGGATATAGTGTGTGTGTGTTTGCTAATCATTAGCAATTCCCAATAAGATTCCTAATTTGAGAAACTGCCTGGCCCTATGAGCACTCTGGTGTCAATACAGAAGTAGCTTGGCATAGAAATGTGAGCTACATCCCTGGAAATGTATTACAAAGAAGAGACCAGAGGAGAGGGAATGGCCAAACTTTGAATCCCTCATAAGTGTTGAGTCAAAATGGGTTCATACCATGTTTACTAGAAAGTCTTACCAATGATCACTAGTAGCTCATATTTCACACATGACAGATCAAGACAAACACTTGATCTACCACGGGACAGATTAAAGTGAGACTGTCTCATAAAAACTCTGACTAGCCCATAGGGTTTCCCTATGATGAACTTGTCACTATCCTAGAGAAAAGTCATATTTATGATGACTTCACCCATTCCTTCCAGCGCTCTGCAAGAGATCTGGCTCATCAACGGCTGTCTAAAGAGTCTTTTCTCCACAGCTATATACATGTGTGCATATACAAGCTCACAAAAATGATTTGTCTTTCAACTACAAAAATATTCATTTCATCTACTAGCATCCCATGTCCCCTAGGGAAAAACATTATTTCAACAAAAAGCAAAACTTAGTCCCAATAAATTGTTACTTTAAATGCAAAGGATTTGAGGCAGGTGTTTGGGCTAAAAACATTAGCAAAGACTTAGAAGAACAGACTAGAGTACTTTTGGAATTGTTTTCTGTATCTAGCTGTCAGAAAATCTTTTCATGTAGATGGTCTCCAAATCTTCTAAAAACAACATTTAGCAATGTAGCAAGGCTTAGCATCCTGCCCCCCCCTTTTTAAAATTTCCCTAAGCAGAGACTATTTTAATTGTCAACTGATCAGCAGTCAAGTGTGCTGCATTCACCATCATCCATGAGGGATTATAAGAAAGGTGACCCTCACCTATGCGTTTGCAGAACTGTATCTGTGAAGATATGGGAGAGAGATTGGCTCCACATGGGAAACTAGTGGAACCTGAAGTGGTAGGAGGAAGTGACTCGGAAGTAGAAGATGTGTGGTGCATGGAACGAGAAGATAGTAGTGAAGAAGAGGGAAAAAATTGAGGAGGAAAGAGAACGGCGCTCTGGCATGATGGTCAGCGAACAGAGGAGAGAACAAATGAGGGGATGGAAGTCATGAAAGTGGAAGATGAAGGGGCACTCTGGAAAGGAATCAGAATCAGAGTCTGAGGATGAGGAGATGAAGATGAGATGGAGCCTCACCTTAACCAGCCTTCATTTGAAAGAAGGACCAAGTAATATTTCAAGAACATGAGGCTGAAGCAATGAAACAGAAGGAGTTGGAGCAGGAGGCAAAACACATGGCTGAGGAGAGGCGAAAGTACACACTCAAGACTGTAAAAGAGGAGACCAAGAAAGAGCTGGGGGAGAACAAGAGCTCCCTGGATGCACTGAATACTGATGATGAAGTGAGAAGAAATATGAGGCATGGAAACTTTGGAAGCTGAAGAGAATCAAGAGGGACAGAGGAGATAGAGAAGCGCCTGAGAAGGAGAAAGCAGAAACTGAATGCATGTGAAACCTGACTGAGGAAGAGAGGCCAGCTGAGCTTCGGGCAAATGGTAGTTTTATCAACAAAAGCTGCTAAGGACAAAAATAAGTTCTTACACAAGTATTATTACTGGGGTGCTTTCTTCATGGCTGAGAATGGAGAGACTTCAGCACACCCACCCTGGAGGATCATTTCAACAAAACCATTCTTCCCAAAGTCATGCAGGTCAAGAACTTTGGGTGCTCTGGTCCCAAACACACCCACCTTGTGCATTAGGACACCATCTCCTCTGACATAGCAGAGGGTCAAGAGAGTGCCCAGAACACGAAGTTCTTTGAACAAAAGGCAGCTGCTATACAAGGTGTATTTGAATAGCCATCTGACAAGAAGTGGAAAATGACTTCAAGTTCAACTACTTATTCTTCCAGCTGTGGGACATGTGGGCAAGTCTCAGCATCTGGGCCATGATTTGCTTTTACCGTTATTTACATGGCCCATGTATCCAGCCTTTTGGACCTGCTGCCATACTTGGGACACTGGGAAACCCAGTCTTGGATGGTGCTTTGAGAAGTTTGGACTCATGCTTAGAAACCTACAGAGAAGCACCATCCACCTAGGATTATCCCCACTTTTTAAAAAATATATTTTATTGATTTTTTGCAGAGAGGAAGGGAGAGGGATAGAGAGTTAGAAACATCGGTGAGAGAGAAGCATCAATCAGCTGCCTCCTGCACACCCCCCACTGGAGATGTGCCCACAACCAAGGCACATGCCCTTGACCAGAAATGAACCCAGGACCCTTCAGTCTGCAGGCCAATTCTCTATCCACCGAGCCAAACTGGCTAGGGCAGATTATCCCCACTTAAAACTATTTCTGAGACATCTTAGATTTCATCACTGCTCTGTCTTCCCAAATTCACTTGGGTTGCTTTTCCCAGCCTCTTAGCTTGGGTCAGAAACATGCGCATGTATGTGGACAGTGTGTTGCTTCTACCTTACAGGAAATTGAAACTCATTGAAACTTGTATTTTTGGCTGGAGTCCATTTTTCTAGGTGAACATACTTTTTTATCCATTTATGAAAAGAAAGAAAAAAAGTGGAAGTCTCCCCTATCTACAGGCTGGTGACTAAACTACCGTTAGAACTTAATTTCCTTGTCAGTTTTTTACTCACAGTTTTCAGCCAGAAGAAATTTCAGAATTTTTCCCCAACAGAAGACACAGAAGCATGGAGAGAGGACCCTCCCCCAGAGGAAGAGGGGGACATCACCCAAAATAAATTCCTTCTACTTCAGCACAGCCTAAGGCCATTGCCCAGAAAATTATCAATTTAAATACGGTATTTTCCAGCGTAAAAGACGATTAGGGATATAAGACAACCCCCAACTTTTGAGAAGATTTTCCTGGGTTTAAAAGTCATCTTATATGCCGGAAAATACGGTAACAAGGAAGAAGGAAGTGAATGTTTATCGAGTGTCTACCTGCATGCTTTGCTGGGAACCTTATGTAAAAGCAATGTAAGCTATCCTTTTTAAAATAACCATGTGCAAGACATTGTACTAATTGTCTTACCTATGTGTTTTTTCCAGTTTATTCTCATGACAATGTGATCAGCATGTAGGAAATTATCTCCATCCTAGATAATAAAAGGCTAATATGCAAATCAACCAAACAGAGGAGCAAAGCAAGAGCTGCCCCCTGGTGGGTCAGTGGGGAGCACGGCTTAGCCAATAGCCAGGCTTACAGCTGGCAAGTGAAGCGGTGGTGGTAGGAGCCTCTCCTGCCTCCACAGCAGCACTAAGGATGTCCAACTAACAGTTTAGGCCTGCTCTCAGCAGGGAGTGGGCCTAAGTCATTAGTCAGACATCCCCCAAGGGTTCCCAGACTGCAAGAGGGCACAGGCTGGGCCAAGGGACACCCCCTACCCAGTGCATGAATTCCGCGTACCAGGCCTCTAGTTTTACAGAAGAGAAAATGGAAGCTCAGAGAGCTAAGTAATTTGGCCAAGGTCACACAGCTAGTTATTCTAACTCCAGCTAGAACTAGAGGCTAGAGTTGCCAGACTGCAGTACGGCTGTTTGCTCTTTTCTATGGCTCTCAACAGGCAAAGCTCTCCATGGGAAAGATCTCCATTTCCTATTAATCTTCATATGCACAGCTCTAGTCCATTTCCTCACTCATAGTAGGCATTCAGTAAGTGAATAAAAGTAGAGAAAAGTAGGTATGGTGTGTTAATATGTTGCAAAGAAGCAAGAGAGGGAAATAAGAAGCAAGTGGGTGTCCTTCATAATTCAGAGTGACACCATGTTGCACCATTTCTGGTCGGCTGCATTTAATGACGCCCAATTTACATGGTCAGAAAGCAAGTCAACTGCAGCAATCATCATTTTGTGAGCCTGGTTGGACTCTTTTTACCTGCTGATTTCCATTAAATGCCATTTAGAAAAATAATTGTGTGACTTTGCCCTGTTGGCTTTAAGTATAAATAATCAGTTTGGCTGCTAAAATATAATATTCAAGGAGTGCAGAGAGACAAGCAAATTTTTTTAAAGATGCTTTAACTGAAGACAGGAGATACTAGATGGTTTCTCATTGCGGTCTGCCACATGTGCACTGCTCACTCTGCTGGAGGGGCTGTGCCATCCATGTCACAGAGCATCAGTCATGGATTATGGCTGCAAGGGGTGCCTGGTTTAATCTCATTTTTGAATGAATTAATATTATTAGTTCTGACAAATTAATGGTATTAAATGTGCAAGGTGAGTATGAATAGTGTCTACATCTACCTATTACTAAATGTGCTTCATTCTTGTGTAAGAAAGCTTGTTGAACCAAGTCCGTGGAATCCTCTATTCTAAATTCTAAGATACCTCTTTAGAAGCCTTAAAAAGATGGGTTACTACACCTGTGAACAAGTGTTTAAAGATATAAATTTATACTTCAGTCCATGTTGAATGTGGCTACAAAACAGTCCGTCACCAGAGAAAGCTATGACATTGTGGTAGTTTATTACACATCCTTATAAATGTAATCATAAGTATATGGTACTCAAGAAAATCTATCTAATCTAATAAAAGCATAATATTAAAATTGACTGTTTCTTTGGGATGCCTAAGCCACACCCACCAGCCAATCAGAGCAACTGTATGCAAATTAGCCCAGATAAGATGGCGGAGGCTGCAGTCCCGGGGTCCAGCAGAGCAGACGGAAGACCTCTGCCTTGGGATCCAGGCTGCAGCCGCAGGGTGGGAGGAGGGAGCCAGCCGGTAAGCCCTTCCTGTCTGCCCACCCCCCGCCGCCCCTGCCCCTGGGTGAGGTGGGAAGAGCAAGCCTGAGCCAAAGGGGCGGGACCAGCCAGCCACCTGGAGGCTGCGGCCTGCAAAGCACCTGATAGCCAGGGCACACACACAGTGTGTGTGTGCCCTGCGATGGATTTGCAGGTGGCAGCCGAAGGGGTGGGGAGCAGCCAGCTGGCCCCGCCTCTTGGTTGCGGCCTTGCAATGGACCGATCACACAGGATACACGCACACGGAGGCTTAGGCCTCCATGTGCATGTGCCCCGTGGTGGATTCCCCCTAAGCCTCCGTGTGCGTGTGCCCCACGATGGATTCCCAGGTGGCAGAGGCCTAAGTGATGGGTCCATTCCAAGGCCTTAGCCGAGGGGTGGGGAGCAGCTTTGGAAGGAATAGGGAAGGGAGCAAAGCAGGTCAGAGGGAGGAAGTGAAAAAAATTAAGGTGGGAAGGAAGGAAAAGGGGAGGGTAAACAGGGGTAAAGATAAAGGAAAGAAGGAATGTGGGGAGGGAAGCAGGGTAGTAGAAAAATGGGAAAAAGGATGATGGAACAGAAGTAGGAAATAGAGGAAATAAAAGTTTATAAATGATGAGTCAGTAGGAAAAGTGTTACATAAAGGAGAAAAATTGTGTGAGAGGAAGAAGCCAATAAGGAAGTCAAATACAATTGTGCGTGAAAGGGATAAGATTAAAAAAGAAAGTTAATAGGGGTGACCAGGCTAGCAGGGGAGGGCAGTTAGGGGGATCAGGCAGGCAGAGTGGTTAGGGCAGGCAGGCAGGTTAGCGGTTAAGAACCAGAAATCCTGGATTGCGAGAGTCCCCAAGAACTCCATATTGGAGAGGGTGCAGGTCGCGCTGAGGGACCGCCCCCCTACCGTGCACGAATTTCGTGCACCGGGACCCTAGTCTTAACTAATAAAAGTATAATATTAAAATTAACCGTTTCTCCGGGACGGGGGTAAGGCACGCCCAACAGCCAATCAGAGTGACTATATGCAAATTAACCCAGCCAACATGGCAGCTGCCACTCACGGAGTAAACGGCAGCTTCCATTGCGGCAGGAGTGAAAGTGAAACTGTCTGCGCGCCGGCTCAGCTCATCCTCGCTCAAAACAAAACATGTTTGCAACATAGTATAAATCATAGATCCTCGGGAGCTGAAGGAAACAGCAGGCCGGGCCTGAGTCTAAGAGTAATTGTTTCATTATAGAAGCTGCGAGCTGAAGCAGAGAGGAGGCTTCCTTACTAGGAAGCCTCGCCTTAAAGGAACAGCATCAATTATAGAAGATAAACAAACCCCAGACACCTGCTTCCAGCCAGCCTTGCTGGGACATTGGGTCAATGGGAGCTGTGGGCAGCCTGAAAGCCCCTCACCCAGGCTGGTCAGGCACGCCAGCAGGTGGACATCCCCTGAGGGGTCCCATACTGTGAGAGGGCATAGGCCGGGGCTGAGGGACCTCCCGAGTGCACAGAGCGGCTGCAGGGCGGAACAGTGCAGGACCCAGGACCGGCGAGTGGGAAAGAGGCAGCAGGGTTGGTGGCCTGCTTGGCAGCTCCCAAGGCCCTTTGCAGGGCACCGGGGAATGGGAAAGAGGCGGTGGGGGGCCGAGGGCCTGCTTGGCGGCTCCTCAGGCTCTTTGAGGGGCACCGGGGAGCAGGTAAGAGGTGGCAGGGGGTCAGTGGCCTGCTTGGCGGCTGCCCAGGCCCTTTGCAGGGCACCGGGGAGCGGGAAAGAGGCGGTGGGGGGTCAGCGGCCTGCTTGGTGGGCTTCCCAGGCCCCTTGCAAGGTACCAGGGAGCGGGAAAGAGGCGGTGGGGGATCTCAGCCTTCTTGGCGGCTGCCCAGGCCCTTTGCGGGGCACCAGGGAGCAGGAAAGCAAGGCTGCAGGGGCCGGGGTCCTGCTTGGAGGCTCCCCAGATCCCTTGGCGGCACCGGGGAGTGGGAAAGGAAGGCAGCAGGGGACGGGTGAGTGGGAAAGAGTTGGGGGCCTGCTTAGCGGCTCCCCAGGCCCTTTGGGGGACACTGGGAAGTGGGAAAGCAAGCTCTTGGGGGCTGGGGGCCTGCTTGGCGGCTCCCCAGGTCCCTTCCGGGGATCAGGGAGCAGGAAAAGGCTGGCCTGACCATGAGGAGGGGTTTTCCCTGCTTTCTGGTGGCTGGAGGAAGATGGGAAGTAGGCAAGCGTGGGAGGCAGGCAGCACCCAGCCCTGGCCACAGCTCAAAAAAGAGAACAACATGCAGGGGAGGGCAAGAGTCTGAGAGATCAAAATAGAGGGGGTGCCTGCTCCAAGCCTCCATGGTGTGCCTGGGAGCAGGCCCCCAGCAGGTAGACACACACAGGAGGACTGCTCCGAGCCTCAGATGCGGCTGGGGGCAGGTCCCCAGTGGCCACACACACACACACACACACACACACACAAAAGGTGCCTGGCAGACTGGGGCCATCATAGGACATCCACTGAGGGGTTCCAGACTGTGAGCAGGGACAGGCTGGGCTGAGGGACCCCCACCCTCCCCCTGTGCACGAATTTCGTGCACCAAGCCCCTAGTCTTCTATAAAAGCTTTGAGCCTCCCCACCTGCCTTTCCACCTTGCAATAAATAAGTCATTGCTAAGGTTTACCCAGTTCCTTGGCATTAAAAATAAAGATTAAAAAAAAAACAAACCAAATGCTTCAGTGTATCTTAATTTGAAACCATTTTTATTTCCTAATCCAAATCTAAATTAAATATGTTGTTAAAGTTCAGTTTTGCTGACATGGGACTCTATGTCTATGGTTGAAGTTTTGGGAAGATGATGATCAAATGTGAATGAGCCCAGGTGATTTTGTCTGAATGATAATTTTAGTTATTAAGGGATCTATTGCTGTGAACCTGCTCATTTTAAACCCTGGACACTGTGGCACACATTAGGGCGTGTTATCTTTACTCTGTGCTTTTTTCAAAAAAATCCTGATTTAAAAAAAATAAAAACATTGTCTTAAAAATAACAAGACTTTGTTCAGCTAATACCGAGTTTCCCCGAAAGTAAGACATCCCCCAAAAATAAGACCTACTTACAGTTTTGCCTCTCGCTGAAATATAAGGCATCCCCCAAAAATAAGACTTCCCCAAAAATAAGGCCTCCCCAATAAGCACCCCCCCCCCGAAGCTACCGTAACTATGGACTCTGGGCCGCAGCTGTGGGCATCGCTGTGAAGCTCACTGTTGGCTGAAGCGTAGCCGGAGTAGACAGGAAGTGCAAGGTCTCTTTTAATCAGAGAGCCTGCGCCGCTGCCAGGACAAGCTGCCGCCTGCTCCTCCCCCTGCCCTGACGGAGTCTGGCTGACTCACAGTTAGACAGTGAGTCGCACGGGGCAGGAGTCGGGCATATTGTGTGGACACACAGGTAATAAATTTCTTTTTTTTTTGTTCAACAATAAATGTGTACCGTATTCTTCTTCATGGAAAAATAAGACATCCCCTGAAAATAAGACCTAGCACATCTTTGGGAGCAAAAATTAATATAAGACACTGTCTTATTTTCAGGGAAACAGGGTAGGTAGAGATTCCTTGAAAGGTAGATTCTTCTCCCAAATTTATGGTGATCCTATTATCCTCTGGGGATTAGCAGTTCTGGCCAATGAGATATAAGAAGAGGATAAAGCTTTTGAAAACTAGTGTCAAGCATGATGGCTGGTACTTGATAACTACTTACTGCATTCATGACATGTATTCAATCTAAATGTTCTTACTGGGCATTTAACAGGAAGATGTTCTATACACCTGGACCTTTAGTCACTCTCAGACTTTTTCCTAAAATGTACATACGCATACTCAGGTGACCATATAATTCCCCTCCTTGATTTGTATTATTTTCTTATTTAAAATTTCTAGCATTTTTCACTTTATTAAAGCCTTTTGCCAATAATCTATAGAAATGCTATCCCAATAGTCATAATGCAAGCCACATACAAAGTTTTAAATGTCCTGGAGACCATTGAAACAGATGAAATTAATGTTATGTTTAATCCAATGCCCTTAGATCCTTATTTTAATTGTTTTCATTATATTCAGGAAATAGATGACATTAATTTGTAAGAATCTTCTGAGGTTATGTCTTCTCCCAATTGATATTTTAACATCCCCTTATCATATTTTTAACATCCCCTTATCATATTTCCTTTTTTGTTAAACAGAACATGGTTATATTTAATACACAAGTATGATACAACCAAAAAGTAACACACCAGAGTAAAATAATAACAAAAAACATGGTTACTTCATTTGCAATTTATGAGAAATAGTTAAAATCTTTAGTCATAAACAAGCTCATAAAAAACAGTAATGCAAGGAAACTGAAAAAAATAAAATGAAATAATACAAGTGATGATTAAGCATTAAGCATATTGGATGATTTTGCTGAGCAGTGGTGAAAAATAATTTCTCTGCAGAATCACAGTGAGCAGGATAAAGACACTGACAACTAACGTTTATCAGTTTTGAACAGTGTTGTACAGTCCCTTCTCATATTTTCAAATGGCCTCAGTAAAGAAAAAGGATTTCCAAGGAATTTTTCTAAGAGAAGGCTGAGTTTTGTATGCATACATGGAAATGTCATGAATGGGGAAACACACCATGTTTTGATGAATGGAGAGTCACTTGTGCCATAGTTTGCATTAGTCGTTGACCAGTGACAATGGCATGATCTAGGCAGACAAATCCTAGCCCCAGGTCCAGCTAGCCTCTCCATTTCTTCTGGTTGGAGAACTAATCAATTAACTACTCTATAAAACAATAATTCCACAAATAAGTAGAGACAACAGTTCATCTCCATGGTGTGTGTGTGTGTGTGTGTGTGTGTGTGTGTGTGAGTGTGTCCCCCAAAGCTTTCTTTCAACTTGAGGTTTGCAATTTTAAACACCTTTTGGGTTGCTCTCAGAAAAGTCTGAGTGTTCCTTTCATACCAGGATATTTAGTACCCCCAGGTAGGCAGTAATCTCCAACAATGTTTTCAGCTCTAACCAGTATTTAAGTGTTTAATTTATTTTCAAGTTCTATTTGTTTTGCCATGACACTAATTTGTGGTTAGGTTATAATGATAGCTACCACAATCATTTAGATTGCTGGGGAGGAAAAAAAAACCCTGAAGTCTTATTTTTATTATTTTTGTTTAAGAATTCTTTCAGAATTTTCTTTTCCCAATTCTACCCCATTTTAGGTGTTTTAGGAATAACTAACAGTGAACTTGTCTGTGTAAAATTGCCCTGAGCTATTCTTTAAGTTAATTATCACTTCTTTTGGTTCTGTGAATGGCTGTTCAATGACACTGTCAGCAAGTGGAATGAACCAAATTACTTTAATTATGGAGTAATTTGCACAGAGTGATGGTAATTAAATCTTGATCAGTTTAAGCGAGTGAATTAATTGCTCTAACTTGGAATGCACACCACAGCAAGAGGAGTTGTTTTGTAGTTTAATTAACAACATCCACTAAAGTCTTAGCGTATCTAAAATGTAGACAATTAATGAGTTTGATATTATTCTCACCTTCACAAGAACTAGGACAGAAAACACGCTGAGAAAAGTAATGCACTAGGGAATAATAGAAAACTTAATATTCTTGTCACTTGTTTAGATATATCGGTGGCAATCTCTACTTTGCCTTCCGGAGAAATGTGCAAATAGAAATATTTCCATATAATTAGCTTCTGGCCCTATTTCATTTCTAAATTCCCTGATCTCTTCAATAGTATATATTTCCAAATTTGTTAATGTTTTTCATTTCTAAAAGCTTGAATTTTATTGTGATTCTTTCCATCATTTACTTCTATTTGGTTTGGAGGAATCCTGCCCTGTGAAAAGGTATTTGGGGTTTTCATAAAATTTACTAATTTATCAATCATTTGTCCATGCTTGTTCTGTTATCCATTCTGCAGCACTGGAGAATACTTTGTTTTTATAGGAACTTTCCTGCCAAGAACTAGATCAGTGATGTTCTGCACTATTAGAATCACCCACAGAACTTTTTAAAATTACCAGTGAGCCCTAGCTTGTTTGGTTCAATGGATAGAGCATCAGCCTGAGGACTGAACAGTTCCAGGTTTGATTCGGATCAGGGCATATACATGGGTTGCAGACTCGATCCCCAGTGGGGGGATTGCAGGAGGCAGCCGATCAATGATTCTCTTTCATCATTGATGTTTCTCTCTCTCTCCCTCTCCCCTCCTCTCTGAAAATATATTTTTTTTAAATTACCAATGAACAGGCCCATGCCAGAATTTGGAGGGTGTAGAACCCAGGCATACACTGTAAAAGCTCCTTAGGTGATTCTAATACTCATCACAGGTTGTGAACCACTGATTTAGAGAGTCTACATCCATCATATTGACTCTCAGAGTATTACCACAAATTTTTAGGTAGAGACCGTCTGGCTGGTTCAAATGGTCAGGATAGAGGGTAAGGATTAAGACTTGCACCTCCTCTTCAGACCCTCTGCTGGTTCTGTGCCTTAAGAGCCAATTCTTCATAAGTGTTTCACAACCACGTTCTAAAGTAAAGTTGATAGATATCAGTTTACAAACTGGAGAAGCAACAAAGCAAAGGAAATGAACATAATTTTAGTAATCCTGGGCATTGTCTTATTAAGCTCCAAATTAGAAAAAGACATTGTTCTGAGCTCCAGGCCCATAGATATGTGTGCAGTTGCTTTCAGGGCCATTTAAGTGTCAATGGGTAATAATGAAAATAGAATTAGTCAGGAGGTATGACATTTTTCAGTTCATCCCTGATATGCATAATAAGTAAGCTTCGCAAGGTCATGAATTGCCAAAGCCTGAACTTGAACCTGGTCTTCTACGTTTAATGTTTGGCAGATGGTGAGCCTCTACACACCATACACTTTAGCTCAGAGTTAACACAAGACAGTGGGAACTTGACTCAGGAAAGTATGTAGGGTCTTAGAAGTGTTTACACGAGTTGACCTGAGAGTTGGATTTTGAAAGGAAAAAAAAAAAAGCCAAGGAAATGGCAGGTGGAAGAAGAGATATGTTAAAGCCAATGGATCAAAACTATTGATAATCTGGCCAAAAAAAAAAAAGTCAAGAACAGCAGAAGATTCCTGGAGCAGCTGAGTGAAAGGAAGTTGGGAAGGGCTCAGGACAGGATTGGGGCTTTTGCTGAGTCTTTCTAAGGAGGGTTTAAGAAAGTGCAGGCCTACTCTGCATTGAGTGCCATCAAAAACAGGGCTGACTTAGTAATTGGGCATGTAGTAATTTTGTCTAGGAGAAGGAAGAATTAAAGTGGGACTAGCATTGTCAATTGTATAGTCTTCCATGTTAGCCGGGAAACGGGCATATTTAGTCATTTTTTAAATTTTAGAATATCCTTATTTGTGTGTTCCAGACATGGTTGCAGAGAGGAGCTGTCTGGTCCTTGTTCTGTGAGCACACTATGTTCATTGGGAACACCATAGCCTAGCTGCCTGGGGTGCTTTTTACTTTCTCAGGGGACCAGGCCTTTGGTGGGCATTCTGAGGAGCTAGGGCTTATATATTAAAGAGTTTTAAAAAGCAGAATAACATAATACAATTTCAGTTTAAAAATACCCTTCAAGGAGAGAAAAAAATGGCGGCGGACGGGAAGGAGGTGAGGGATAGGGAGTGAGTGAGAGAGTGAATGAAAAGAGAGTGTGTGGAGGTGTATGGTGTGTGTGTGAGCAAGTGAAGGACAGTTGAATCCAGCAGGAGCGGCAGGAGCTGGCAGCCAGGCTCTCTGAGGCAGGGAGAGACTGCCACCACTGCGAACACTCCCCGGACTACAGACTGCAGCACTCAGGCGGGGAGCCCAAACCATCCTGAAGGGGAGATCAGCCTCTTCTGAGAGCTGGTCGGCACCACCACCCAGGCAGGCCTGGGACACTGCCTGCGCGATCTGACAGCCACTCCAGCAAAAAAACCCCCGGGATCTCCACCGCCAACTGAGTACGGTGCCTACGGCAATAAGTGCAGCCTCCCCCTCCCCAGGGGCAAACCTCCAACCTTGCATTCGCGCATCTCCAACTCCCAGCCCCCCACATTGGCGGTGGCGCGGAGGTGCGCGCAGCCCAGCGGACTCTCCTGGGAAGACTGTTTGCTGCCGCACCAGCGCTTAGCGGCTGGCAAAGTGCCCCGAGGCGCGCACGACCCAGCGGACTCTCCTGGGGAGACTGTTTGCTGCCGCACCAGCGCTTAGCGGCTGGCAAAGTGCCCCGAGGCGCGCACGACCCAGCGGACTTTCCCGGGGAGACTGTTTGTTGCCACACCAGCGCTTAGCGGCTTACAGAGTGCCCCGAGGAGCGCGCGGCCCAGCGGACTTTCCCGGGGAGACTGTTTGCTGCCTCACCGGCGCTTAGCGGCTTACAGAGTGCCCCGAGGTGCACGCGGCCCAGCAGACTTCTCTGGGAAGCCACTATGGGCTCCAGCTCAACGCAGTCACGCATATCTGTGCACAGGTCACCCAGTTGTGCAGTTCCAGAGACTTCTCTTGGGAGACACTGAGAACCCCAGCTGGAGGTGATTTTCTGTCTATCTCACAACTACAGAACTCTGGACACCATAGTCATACCTTACCAGAATACAGACCCCCTGAGCCCCAATACCCCAACAGACGGTTCCTGAGTGCCACTGTGAGTCCCCACTGGGCACATGTGATTTCAATCAAGAGCACAAGACAAAAAAAAAAATTGGGATAACCCCTCCACGGCTGCTGACTTCTAGACACCTCAGTTGCGCCGTTCCAGCTCGCAGACTTACATCAAAAGAACCCAAAAGCTCAAGTAGGGAGCTACACTAGATTGCCAAACTCAGAAGACCCGAGAAGTCACACAAGTAGCACCACCCCCAAAAGAAACTGGGCAGAAAAACAATTGGAACTACAATTAAAACATTACAGCAAAACATGGGAAGACAAAAAGGCAATCCACAAAGGAAAGAAAAAGAGGAATCAACAGAAACGGAGCTAAATGAAATAGAGGCTACTAACTTATCAGAGAAAGAATTCAGAGTAATGGTTATAAGGATGCTCAAACGGCTGGAAGACAAATACACACAACTCAATGAGAATTACAAGGAGCTGAATGAGAACGTCACCAATATGAAAAGGAACCAAGAGGAAATAAAGAACGACATAGCTGCAATAAAGAACAC